>CACKRE030005069.1:0-45462 GCA_902602495.3 Ectocarpus sp. CCAP 1310/34 | reverse complement strand
CCTCGACGCTCTTTCTCGTTTGGTGCGGTAGCTGGTCTTTCTTTCTATCATTTTGTTTCTCTTCCGAGTGGTTTTTGTACCCTATTTTTTTCTGTTTCTTCGTGGGGTCGTGTATGCCGGGTTTTGAGACCACGGGCTCCCAATCTTTTTTTTTTTTTTAGAGCTAATGTGAGAAACAACAACAACAACAACAACAACAACTGCTGTACCACGCGTTCTTTGCGTCTAGTGGCTTGACCATCGCACTTCAAGACGAGCCGTCCTCTCCGAAGAGATCTTGTACTTCGGCGTTCGACGGGTTATCCTTCCTCCCTGTCCGTACACCCTACCAAGGACCCCCTCGGGGCAAATGGTTCTGCTTTCGTGCTTCCCCTGCGCCGAAAAAGAAGAAACTCTTCACAAGAGACACAGCAAGGCATTGGTGAATCTTGGCTCCATCTTTCCCGTTGGATCTCTGCGCGTTGTACTCCATCACTACGTTCGTTAGGCTACAACTCGCCGCTGATCATCCCGTAGCCACGGATGAGAAGAAGGCAGACGGGGAGGTATGGCTGCCGCGCAGGCGTGGTAGTCTATCGAGGCCGCTCGGCCACTCGGACAACTGCACCAGACAGGTCGTCGTGTCTGCCGGGCGTGGCCAGGGTCTGATGGCTGTACGAGTGTTGGATGAGCTCGACTTGGGCAAGTTGATGATGCTCGTGCATCAGGTGGGAGGCGACCCGTACGTAGGAATGTACCTATACGGTTGGCCCGTTGTGGAAGCATGTAGAGTGTTTCATATGAGCTCCCACACATAAAAGCCATGTCTAAGTTGCATAACCAACGGCAATCGGTTTTGGCGTTTGGGTTGGTGTCCCCGTCAGGTTGAGGTGTGAGCGGGTTCTGAACCTCTTCAATACTCAGTAACGAAGTGCTCCGGGTCGGTTCAGCCGTACCCCCTCTCGGGGGACCGGTTTGAAACACACGCACGCTGACGCACACGTGACGTGCCGGCGCGCCCGTCGTACGTATTCGGTGCTATCGCTGTGACTTCTGTTTTCAGCTCCTGAGACTGATTCGGTCAGGACCTCGACGATTCCCACGAAGCGACCTCGTCAACTTGCACGAGGACTTGGCTGAGCTCGTCGGGGAGAGGGGTTTGGTGTCCGTGGGCCAGCAGCTCCAGATCGTGCAGCGGGTGCAGCGCTCCTACAAGTTCCTCCTGCCGCGCCGTTGACGGGTTGAAACAGGAGCAGAAGAAGCTTTCCGCTCCTTCGGTGAAAATCAACGGTGCAACGAATGACACAACATCGTTTATTTTACCAGGTTGCAGTTGGCCTTGTCGACTCCTCGACTGGAGATCGCCCCTGCCAATGACAACATGGGAGCTAAGCTGCCCGTACCGTGTGTAGGCTACAGCGCTGAAGCATTTTTCCAGTCATGCTTGTTCTTGTCCGGGATGTTGCTCTTGTGCGTGTGTACAGCGAAGACTACTGTAGTTTTAATTCGCCTGTAACCCTGCTTGGGTCAGTTCACCTTGTTATCTTTCTGTGCCTGCAGACGTCAACGCCATGCCACGTTACTTTCCGTCCGAACGCGACTTCGTGAAAGGAAACGAAGGTTGGGTTTGCTAGTGTCCTATGGGGTAGCGTAGGGCCATTGCGACTGAAGGGCCAAAGATTTTGCGCACGGCTTCCTGAAAAATCCTGGTGTAAAATAAGCCAAACGCTATTCTTTCCTTTCCCAGATATGTACCATTTCCTGTAAGAGTGTTAACTGCCCGCGGGTGCTTCACGGGATGATGCTGCTGGCCTGGTAGATTTTCAAGTCGATAATGGCGTCCAGAAAACACGTGTATGGTCCATCACCCAATAGGAGCGCAAGGAGCATCACGAACAGACACAGGTGCCCGCCGTAGCTCCGCTTGTCAGTACGACTTCTACCAAGCTTGCACATATGGGATCATGCCCAGGGAAAGCAATGGCCAATCCACCAACACATTAGACCCATCAACGCATCCTAATGCCACAATCCACCCCACACACATTGACTGAATATTGACGCTCCTCTAGCCAAAGTAGCCGTTGTCATATCTCGAACCAATTTCCTCGTATACCACCCGCGGAAACGCACGTACCAACGTCAAACACTGCCGCACTGCCTTACAGTTGCCCATGTCCCTACTGACACCTTAAAGTGAACTGTGTCCACGCGAAGAAACGCGTGCCGTGGGAGGAATATAACGTGATTTGCGCCATCTTGGGGGACCGGACTGTTAACTTCATTTGACGTTCAAGGAGAATCAGGTTGGAACCATGGTGCGCCACGTGCTTGGTGATGGCAAATCACAACACACAACCAAGTACAAAAACCAGCTGTTGCCGACGTCTTTTTGTAGAAAAGACTCCTGGGTAGCTCTGGCTGGTGCGTCCTACATAAAAGAAACCGAAAGGTGAACGAGTCGACGTCCGGAATAACCGGATGACCACACACACAAATGTGCGAACACTTGATGAGGAAAATACGTTTTAATTTTTACAGAGAACTTAGGGAGCGTCAACCAAATGTCCTACTCATGAGTACCCAACACACCGACGACACCACAACTCACAGCACCACTTGCAACAAAACTTAAGCACTATGCATACCTCCTCTGAACGCCTTGATTCGGACACGACCGCCACATATCTGTTCTTCTAATACCCTGCACCTCAAAAAAATGTTGTCGACAATGGTGACAACATTTCCATGCGCGCCCCTCCACACTTGACACCGCAGACGTGCGTCGCAGAGAGGCAGAAGGAGATGGCCTTTATTCACGGAGGACCAAACGCACGAAGCAAAGGAAGGACGGACAAATCAAACGCATGCCGATCGGTTCTTGACTCGATTTGGATGTGTCCGCGATGGGTGCACCGTGTTTCAACATCCCTGCCCTCCACAAGCTGTTAATCCGTCAATCCGGGAGTAGAGGGTCATCACCGAGCGAACTGGTCTCAAGTTACTTTCCGAACCGCCCACACCAATTGGTATCCATGCCAGACGTGCAGATATTTTGGGAACTGGCCCAGGATATCCGTCCACGACCTGGCCACAAACAGTATCACTCGGAACTCAACAAAAACGTTTCAGCTACAAACTCACCAACGTACGTACCATGATTGCTATGCCTTGGCCTTTTTTCGCGCTGGTTCGGAGGACGAGTCAGTCGACGCGGAAGCAGAAGCAGCTGCATTTGCGGTACGAGCAGTAGCCGAGGTCTGCAAGAGGACGGTGGCTTTCTTGAATTGACACAGCGTAGGGTACATCTTTTTGAAGCCATCCTCGAGCTGTTGGGCGCTCTTAGCCCCCGTCAGCACCACCTGAAATTCCGTTTGAATCAATCACATTGCAGCAGTCGGGAACAGAGCCGGGGCACTTCTCATCATTGGATGAGAGGATAATGGTCAAGCGACATCACCACCAGAGGAATCAAGCGCTGCCGTAAAAAGTATCACATGAGGCGCGCTGGTGGACACAAAGCAGACTCAAGCACCCTTTCCAACCAAACAATCCTAACCCCCGAACACTTTTAATAGTGATGCTAACCCAGGCGTGAACTCTATTGCTCAGCCCTCTCAGAAAGAGGCAACGGATCCAAAGGAAGCGAAGCTCCCGGAAACGTCAGCTCGATAGCAACCGTCCGTTTGGTTGAATCTGGGTTGTTGAGGAATTGGTGACGTCTCCGTGCTTGTGTACAATACCTTTCCCGAAACGAAGATGAGGAAGCATATCTTGGGATCTTTCATGCGGTAAATCAGCCCCGGAAACAGCTCGGGTTCGTAGTTGCAGAAGCACCCTTGGTTCGAGGCCACCAAGCCTTCCAGGCGAATCGGAAACCCAACGTCCGTCGTTGCCACCATGTTCTGGACCCGCCGGTCTCTCTCGAGGCTTGGGCGCAAGGGCGTGTCGAAGGCGTGTAGGATGCCAAGATTTCGCAAAATCGGGGCGAGGTGCACGCAGCAATCGAGGGGAACAGGGTAGGGGTCAGAGTTAAAGCTTTACCACCGGTTGATCGTAGGACATGAACGTCTCAATGGCAGCATATTTAATATGTAGAATTGTTGTAACTTCTCGACGGGTTGATCGATTGGGTAACGTGCTTGATTGATGCTTGCACGTGAGCCGAACGAAATCAAGTCCTATAAGCGCGAGGCCTCTGCGTCAAGCGGGTGCACGAATGGAGATTTTCTATCCACGACTTGTACACTCGGAACTCGTGTTGCATCACGAAGAGACACATCGCGCAGAGAAGCGCGATAATGTGTTGGCTGAGCCATCAAGCCTTCCCGCACCACCAAGAAACGAGATGCAAGTGATCCTGATCCCCAACACGCAACAGCACGGGTAGACTCCGATATGAGTAGTTGCGTCCTCCTAGGCGCAGGAATGAGGAATCGCAACAACTTTCAATAGATGAAAATCGTATCTGGAGTATAAATCATCGCGCGATGCTCGAACTCTCTACGACGTTGTTGTACACATTTGTAGACAAGGCACACACGTACTGGTTTTCTACCAGCGACTCACTCGAAGTTAATCTTGTGCGATGGCCCGCCGCTACCGTTGTCGAGTTTGCTAAGGATCCGAGCGAACGTCTTGCACGCGTAGTCGACCGAAGCGTTGCTCCTCGACCCCGTCACCACCACCTTGCCCGTCTTGAACACCAACGCCGTCGCCTTTGGCTCGTTCTTATTAATCAGACGGATGATCTTTGAATGCCATGCCGCAAACAGAGTGCCGAAATTGCAGAGAGCGTACAACCAGCAGAGGCATAATAAGCCGAAGTTGAAAATATTTTCGGAGGCTTACGAGAACGCACGCCGGTTTGGAGGATACGCGATACTTCGCGGGTCCAGATCGATTCAGACAGCACAGCACGTGCTGCGCTGATGGGCAGGATCAATTGCCAACAACATTGCCCCGGTTCTCTACTGGTGCAATGCCGCAGTAGCGGCGATACAAAAGAAAAAGATGGATTTCCATCTTAGGGTTAGGGTTACCGTTCCATCCTAGGGTTAGGGTTACCGTTGGTGTTCGTGCTCTACAACGTGGAGAACGGCGCTGAAACATTGGTCTGCATTGGTCTTCAGAAAATGGTGATGTCCAGGGAACATTGCGAATACCAGCAGTAGTCATCGGCCGCTTGCGTGCAAAGGCACTAGACATTACTTGTGTTGCAAGCCGTTAAATATGATAGTAATCCCTGGTACTGCTGTGTGTTCACGTCTTGACTGCTGCCTCCAGAGCTGCGACTGCTATAGCGAGATGGAAACGTTGCGATTATCATAGAACAATCAAAGCACCCACGACAGGGAGCAACGAACGAACCAGCAAGGCAGAGACCTCTATGCAGCTCCCGGGAATTACTTACGCAGGCAGAGAAGCGCTTGGGGTTGTATTCGGCATTGCGTGCCCTCATCACGACCGTCTTAAGGTCGATCGTGCACTTCATGTCGGCGGTGGCGGTCACGTTCACCATGCTCAGCTTGCACTGGCCATGGTTCTCGAAGGGCCCGATGACCTGCGCCCTCATGGCCGTTTGCGCTTCCTTGAAGGCATCTTGTTTGCCTAACGGCGCCGCCCCTTTTGAGCCCGAGCTGGAGCCAGCCCCGCCGCCCCCCCTCGGCATCTGTACCTTCACCTGTGCCGCACACCTACAGTAATACAACAGGCGTAAACAAGGTTGGCGGAAAGCGGAGGCTTGTTCATGTGGTGATGATGCTACACATTTTCAGCCTTTCCCCTGCTTGTGACGGCTACGCCCCATTTAGGGCACCAACCCCTGCCACAGGAAGGAACGATTTGCCATCGGTGATCGGTCCTAAGGGAACAATGGTCAGTCCTCTCGAGGACGCGTGGTCAATGGTCGAACCGCTAAGGCATCCAAAACAGGAGAGTATGACGCCCCCTCCCTGCCATTGGTAGCGCTCCCTCCGGCGCTACAAAAATTGAAGCAGGTCTAACACAAGTCGACCCATGCGTTCTTCTTGCAACGGGAGTAACTTTTCGAGTCATCTCATCTGCGGCCATACCGTCACTTGTTGATTCCTGGACGTCATGTCGCTTCTGGGTCTCCGCAAGTCAACCCTAAGCGAGAGAAAAACTTTCATCGATCGCGACCAATTCGACCCAAATATGGCAACAGCAGTTGTGCATGGAGGATTTGGAGGGCTGGTATCGAGTGCAAGAAGCCGTGCGACCATGTACGATTGTAACCACACTTCAAGGGTCTTCTAGGGGAAGACAAGATCGGTTCCGATGCCAAGTCTACACACCAGCCGCGAAGCCAGGAAAGTTTGGACGATCGTGTAGTCACCTCCATTCAAACTTTGGAACCATGAAACACAAATCCGCATGTACATATGGGAACACAAATATCCATGAGAACAACCAGTGTGAGGGGGGCACTGTACTGCTATTCAGGCACATACTGCTGTCCCTAGATATTCGTAGAGCTTCACCTGCGTTGGCTAGAATCTAACAGGTACGTGTGGACCTGGGGTTTCGGAACGGCCGAAAGGGTTGTAATGTGCCGCATGTGGACTACAGCAGTACCGGGTGTGACAGCAGTCAATTATTTTAATTCTCCTATTCTAAGGCGTGCTTGGGGAATTAATTGCCGCTGACCGTGAAAGAAGAAAAAGGCCCACAATCAACCGGAGGACAACACATGCGATAGTTGTGTGGCGGAGGTTTGAATCGCGCGACCATATACAGATGTGCCTTATAGAAAGAGCCGGACTGCCGTCGTTGTTGTGGCGGGGGGCCCATGTGCAGCAGTGCAGTGGCGCATGACATGTCAGTATCGAGCGTTCTGCTGTATTCTTGGTGTCACCAACCGAGAAGGAAATACGCCAACAGGAGACTAGGTTTGGAGGGCACACTGGTAGACAACAGCGGTACAGGCGCACTAGTGGCGTCTATCGATTAGAACTACGGGATGAGCTTTGCCCTACTGCGGCATTAGCACTACAAACGGCCTTCTGGTCATATGTGAGCCTGACGGTCGCTCAAAGGAGATGACGCGCTGGGTGCTTTCAAAATACACACAACAGAGTGCAAGGATCAAGCGCTTCTGCGATTGCCTTCACCCATGTACACTGCAGACTTTTGCTGCGAGTAGAGAGACAGCAAACCCTGATCCTTTGTGAGCTATCAACACGCATGTTGTTGTTGTTGTTTTTCTTCACATTAAACTCGTGTCAGTTGCTAATCCCAAAATCTAGCAAAGACTCGGTCTGTGGTCACAAAAATGCTAGAGCCATCAGAAGATCTAAAGAACACACACACTATTAGCAAGAAAAGGGTACGCAAGCCCGAGGAGGTACACCAGCAATCCCTGCAGCACGTTTGCATGCTCACAACTGAACTACACGCCCACACACTACAAATCGGCTACCGCAGCAGCATCACCCCCCTTGTCCCGCATTGAACCAAAATGAATGTTTGTCGACTACAGCGTACTACTGTCTGAAGTGCTGTCTGTACAATAATAACACCATGGTGCATGGTACACAAGCTCGGGGCATGCATGCGAAGTCGCAACACCCATCCAGGGGCTTCGCAGTTGGTCGCGTGCAATAGGTTGAACAATTACGCAAAGAAGGTCGCACCTGCGAAGCCACACTCCAGCTTCCGGATTCAGCACAAGTTCGAGCAGCCCACAGTAGTTCCTTAAGTAAAGGTTGAAGGTGCTCGTGGGGATGGGAAAGACAAGCGAGGAGCAACAAACAGTGAGTGACAAGTACGGTTTGCCGCACACCAACGCCCCGCAGAATCACGGCCGGTAACAACGGGATTCCAGGAAAGTTCTGGAGGCGTCGTCGAAATGAACTGCCGTGGGTACTTGGCTGGTTTGTGCAATATGGTATATGACATAAAATATGTCATATACCATTGGGTTTGTGCTCATGTGTCGTCTCTTTGACTTTCTGACTTCGACTCACCACCCCCCACCACCGTAGTTAGCGTATACGTACGAACCACCTTGACGAGAGAGTCGGAGGTGCAAGCACTGCAATGCAGCGAGTGATGATTGGACAAATGCAAGACGATGGGTTAGACTAGATGTGCTGAAGCGGATCCCGTTGTCTTGTAAAATAGAGTCGGCCGGTGATACGTCCTCCCGAGGGCCAAGAGCGGGTAAAACTTCGCGTGAAACGTATGCAGCGAACTGTCGCTATCCAAGTGACGCGCACTTGCATGGGCTATCGTAACTTCTGAATCCCTTCCACCCGAACCCACGGTCGTTCTGAACACCCGGTTGATCATTAGTCTAAAGATACAACAACCGTCGGACTTGACAACACATGTAGGATGAATAGTCTACAAGATATCCGACGAATATAGACTATATGGCAATCCGTTCGTGGTCTATCGTACCCTCATTCTCTTTCTGGGACATCGTCAGCCTCGGATGACCATGAGAGCGTTAAAGTCGAAGACGAGTCATGGGGCACAAGTAGCGATTGGCTGCTCAGCGCGAGAGCAGCTGCGCCTGAATAGCTCGGGCTGTGGTGGAAGATGACAAGTAGAACGTCGAGGGCAGAAAAAAAAAAAGCACAACAACAACGAGGAAGACTAATAATCGACAAAACGTCCAGGGCTCGTGGACAAAGGTGTCTTACATCTTACATTTTACGCTACCGTAGTTTCATGCCTCCAGCTATTGGCCGCGGAACACTTTGCTCTGTAAGGTGCCAACGATGGCATACGATTAAACCGACAGGCCCGTATCTTGGCATCGGTGGATATACTGCATCAGCACCAGAGTCCGGTCTGGAGTCGCAAGGATATTCGGTCGACCTCGTTCGTTGGCGGTTGAGAAGGTGTTGCCAGGCGGCGTGTGAGGTAAAATTCAGGTACGCAACGGCGTCGTGCAACAGGCGTGATAATAGGTAGAGATTGTCACCCAGCACGGCAGCCCCATTTCGGACGAGAAGAAGCGGAGACCAGGTGGATGCGCTCAATCGAACCTTGCGCGCTGGGAGAGCACGCCGCCTCTTGCTACTATTCGATTTCACATCCAAAGCAAGGAGGTATACGCAAGCGAAGTTCTCCCACCAGCTTGTTGGAGTTTGAATACAGCACTGGACAGTTCGCACTTGTGTGTTGAATGCGCGACGCGTCCGTATAGAGTCAACACGAACGGGTAGCAGCTACAGCAGTAGCAGCATCGCCCGAGACATAACGCGTGTACCTCCCAAACAAACCAAACACCCAGCCTTGGCGGGCCCACCCGTTGTATCCCAGCTGCTGTTGGTAGTTGAGTAGTGCTTTCATGCACTGCATGGCAAACGAGAATATAGATTCCACACATAAGAGAGTCAACTGAGTTTGTCTCAACCATTGCCACCCTCTGTTCGCTGATGACGCACGCAACATTCGCAACATACACTTGTAACTCGTCCTGTATGTACACCAGCCGCAGCCGCTGCTCCGAAAATTCGGCGATACGCTTCATGGTTAACTTCTCCTGCCGCTCCATACTACTTGGGCGGCTGCGCTCCTTGCCCTACTGATGCTGGTGCTGATGCTGGTGCTGATGCTGCTGGTGGCCGCGGAGGGGCGGCCGTCTTGCCAAACTGCCAATGCAAGAACTGCTGCTGATGAACAAAATCCCGGAAACTCACGTGTGCTATTTCCTGGGTGGTGTTGCAAGAACAGCAACAAGGTACGCGCGAGAGAAAACGGCGCAATGACAGCGGTCCAGACGACCCCACTAAATACACAGCCAACTGGAAAACACGGCGCCTCGCTACAGCAGCCCAGGTTTGGTTGCGGAACACGGGCCAGCGTAATCTGGTTGGCTAGGCCACCAGTGTCACTACATGGCACGCGCGTTACGCTTTCGCATCGCAGTCGCTCTGTTGCATGAGTGTAACGCGCGACAGTTGGTCTCGAACGCCTCGTTGCCACAGTAGGAGCCATTCTTACATCTACCGCCTCTTCTTCGGTGTTCTACCGAAGACTATGGTAACAAGCTAACCCAACAAAGCTAGCCTGTCGCCGAACTGGGCTTGTTGAGCCCCTTCCTTCCGTTCACTGCAGCAGCAGTTTTCCTCGCAACAGCTGCCATAGAAAACTCAAAGCGATCGAGGTCCATCGCTTCTCAGAATGCCACCACACCACTGCTGTGCGTGCTGCCTACTTCTTAAATATCACATACGTAGCGACAAGTGTACGGCATGACCACGGAGCCTTCAAATCTCGTACTTTCCTAATCCAAAACGTAGCGCAAGGAGCCCCCTCGCTACCGAAAAAGGAAGCCAGGGTCTGAGCATGGACTTCACGTTTACACCTACACTCCGTAGTGAGCAGAAGACATGGAAGTTCCTGGCTGCTGGGCACGACTGACATATAGTTCTCACCTTGCGGAAGGGCGGGTTGTTGATCAACAGATCAAGCATGGCCAGGGAGTGCGGGTACCTGAGATATCATGCATGCGCAGCACATCTGAGCGCGGCAAAAGAATTGTGTACACAGAGCATGCAAACTCGTCACAACTGCGGGGATAATCTTACGAGAGTCTCCTTCATCCTTCACAGCATACAACAGTCCATGACGAAGCCTCAAGTTTCTTCATGGCGAGCACGCGGGCATCGTGCTTCAACACGTTCTGCTTTTATTCATCTCGACGTGAAATCTGCCACCAACCAGGCTGATTTGCCTGATGCTGCGTGGTTTCAGTATGTTGCAGCGTTTGAAATCGAGTGGCCTGCAGTCCTTCAACGCCCCACTCTGCCGTCAGTGTGGTGCTCATGCTCCTGTTAACTGGATGCCTTCGACGTGGACGACAGAAGAAATTGATACAATCTTGTTTCGGCGAAGATCGGCAACGAAACACACTCACGGCACAGTAATGACATACGATACACACCACACTTTCATCCTGATGCACAGTACTTTCATCGTGCATCACGAACGGAAGGAACTGTGGGCAACCTGCCATAGACCACAAGGCACAGGGCGCCAGCAAGGTCCCGAAAACCGGTACATCACCGCGGCAACAAAATCACGAAGAAGTAACTCTTTGCAAGCAAAACTCACGTGATGAACTTGGCGTACTCTGGACGTTTGAAGTACTGCAGATACTCCAGAAACCGGACAAAAGCTCGGTCGTCCAGGTATCCACTCTGAGCTAAGTCTGCGTACGGTTGTTCCGACAGGGGCGGCACACGTCAGCAGTACACAGCAGTATATGCAGACCGGAAGGCCCGGCGGGAGAATTTCGAGAGTGGGCAACGTCATGGAGGCAGTTGAGGGAACGAAGGTAGGTACACCGGTGGGGTGATAGATCACAACCCAACCGGGCATCCGCTTCCGTGTTTCGTTCGCACCTCATGCCCCTGAGACGCAACGTTGTAACGGCAGAACTCTGCCTTACGCATCGCAATTAAGTGCAGGTTGTACAAATAGGGAGTTTTAGAAGTACGGCCGTGTGTTTGCTACCGTACAGCAGTAGTTTACATTTCGTGGTGAAGCCTTAAATAGCACTGGTTCGATGACCGAGTGATACTACGGCTTCGACTTCTCTGCATGTCGCGGAAAAGGCGAGAGGCCATGGAAACCAATGAAAGCGTTGCTGCTCTGCAAGGAACATTGATCAGCACCGGTGAGGTTCGGGGTTATCTTCTTGAGTGCTCATCGTGAGACGAACCATCCCTCACATTGCCATTGGACCCTTGCGAATATCAGAGCATAAACGTCGCGTCATCGTCATGTTGTTGCTGGCCTTTGCACTTGGCCAAGCCAAGGCAGCGTAAGACAGCGATACAACACCAGAGGTAGGGTACTACCGTCAGGTACACCTGTACACGTGTGGTCGAAGTAGGCTCGCTTCAGGGGATGTTTGGGTTCGGTCCCCGCTTTGCGACGGAATTGGCATATTTCTGTGAACGTACGTGAAGGATGTTGTGCAGCAGCAGCAGCAGCGCTGCCGCTCATGAATTCAGAAGAGAGAGTCTACCAGGGCAAGGAGCAAAAGGCAAGCTTGAGTACCCGGTTACCAGTGCGTTGACAGAGTTCGAAGCGGTGGTTGGTTCCAGCAAGTGAGTGCAGAAGTACGGTCGAGCAGCAGCAGTGTTGATCGGCTTGGGTTGAGTGAAGCAGCGAGCAGGATCAACGACAAAGTTTCCTCTTCAAAAGCATCATCCATCATCCCCGGTCTTTGAGTCTTTGATCTAGCATCTTCGGCGACATCCGTCCGAGACATAGAACAACCCACTTCGAACCTAGCACATGATTCGTTAGTGTAGAGCCACATCGCTCTGCATTGGATTGGGTAATTGGGTCATCAACAGAACCCGAATACCAAGTATAACATTGGCGTCTCGGCGCTTGTTTGTGCGGTTGCTTTTTGCGTCTTTGAGTTTTACAGCAGTATTTTAAGCATGGCCATGCATACTCGCAGCAAGACGATTGGTTCGCTTCGTGGTACTCGTAGCGCGCCTGCCTCGCGTTCGGGGTCGCCCTCCCCCGCTCGCGTGCCCTTTGCCCGCCTCTCTTCCACCTCGCTAGTCGTTCCCTCTGGCGGCGAGCTTTCTGGCACCTCGGCTGCTGGTCTTCCTTCCGGATCTTCTGCCGGCGATCTTTAGGACCCTACCGCCGTCCAACTCGGCGCAGCCGCCGCTGCGCTGGGGGTCACGGCTCACCCGGGGGCTGTGCGTGGCCTCCTCAGCGACGGCGACGATGAACACGACGGCGACAGCGTCGCCTCCGTCGACGCGGACCTCTTCCGGACCGAGGAGGAGCTTCGCCAGCTCCGCGAAGACGCGTCCCTCGCGGCCGCGGTTGAGGGCAGCCTCCACCTCTCCGACGCCCCCCCACCGCCGGGGTCGCCGGCCGCCGTGGCCAACGCTCACGCCGACGTTGTGCGCCCGCGAGGGCTTTGCCGCGGTGTGGCAGGACGCCAAGGCGGCCGATGTGGCGGCGCGCCGCCGCCGTGCGGCCGCGGCAGCCGCCTTGGCCTTGCAGCGTGATATAGCGCAGCAAGCCGCCGCCGCCGCTGCTACTGCCGTCAGCCGCCTGCAGCTCCTGGAACGCCGCGCTTCCGCCGCGGGCGAGGAGGTGGAGCTGATCCGCGCTTCCGGGGCGCTTCGCATGGAGATGGCGCGGGCGGACGTTCTGAGGAGCACGGGCGCTCTTCGCATCGCCGAGCGCTCGCTGTCGCCTACGCCCGCCGGCTCTTCCGAGCTTCCCCACCACGCGCTTTCGTATTCCGAGATTGTACGTGGATCGTCTTCAAGCTCTTCGGAACGCGAGAGCGGGAGCCCCGGGCGCCCCGGGCGGCAGGCTGGCCGCGCCACCTCCTTCACCCTGCCGGCCCCGGCCTCCTCCCCGCCCATCCCGGTGGCGCTGCCAGCGTGGGCCGGGGCCGGGGGCGAGGGCGCTGCACCCCGTTCTTCGCCTTCTGCATTGGCTGACGTGGCGTCGGGGATTTCGCGCGCTTCTCGGGCGGGGAACTTTTCGGCTGCATCGACCCATGATCTCCCGCCCCCCGCTTCTCCGAGGGCGGGCTACCGCCGCATGGGCACCGCCGCATCGGTGGCCGCTGCCGCCGCCGCCGCCGCCGCCGCCGCCCCGTCTGCGGCCACGTCCGCGGGCGCTGCCCCTGCTGCTGCGGCGGCGCGGCGGCGACCGGGCTTCGTCACCACGCACCACGCTTCACCAGCTTCACCAGCTTCACCAGCGCCGGCTCCAGAGGCGGCGGGGAAACGGCGGGGAGGAGCTGTAATTCGCCGCCACACTCCGCCGCCGCTCCGCCACCCGGTTTTGGGGTCCTCGGCCCCTCCGCCGACCAGCCCCCCTCGGGCCGGCGCTCCCCGGGCGAGGGAACCGCCGGCCGACACGCGGCGGGCTGGCGTTGTGATTCGTCGTCACGATCCTCCGCCGGTTGTCGCGCGGCGGGGGAGTGTTGTGATATGCCATCACGACTCCGGTGCCCGACGAGCTTCGACTTCTTCACGGAATCCCGTGCCTTCTCTTCGTGGCTCGGCGTCGCGGTCGTCGTCGGAGACCAAGCCAAGGGCGGCGCCGCCGCGTGCACACCAGCCACGCGAGAACCCTCGGGAGCCGGCGATGTCACGGGATCAATACGTGCGCCGACACACTTCGGTGCCCGCGCTCGACGCCGCCGCAGAAGAGGCGCGGCTTCACCGCGGTGGAACGGTCGCCTCGGGTCGGCCGCAGCAACCCCGCGGGCGGCACTGGTCCGACAATGTCCATGTTCCGCTTGACACGCTCTCCGGTGAGATCGGCAGGAGGACGCTGCTGGACGAGCAGCTGGGTATTCGGCTTCACGACGCGGAACGAGCGTGTATCGGGTCGGGATGGACGGACCCAGAGTTGGGGGACGTCTACACGCAGGCCCGCTCGGACTTCAGCGACAACCGCCGCCGCTTGTGGGAGCTCGAAGACGCCTGCGATCGGCGTGAAGGCCGAGCGCACGCGTAGGGTCCTCCTCGCGATTGGGAAATGCTGCGAGCGGTGGAAGCGGCAGCGGCGGCCGACCACCGGGAGCCGCCGTCGCCCGGCCGCGACGGTCAGCGTGAGCGCCACCGCCGAACTAACAAACGCTCGCGGCGGCAGCACAACTGCTCCTGCCGCGAGAGTTATTCCTCTTCTTCGTGGTCGTCGGACGGCTCGGGAGACGACCGGGATGAATGGGGGGCGCCGCGGCGCCGGTCGGCGCCGGCGGAACGAGAGGCCGTCCATCACGTGCGGGCCTCAAGTTCTCGCCGGCAGGGCGCCGCGAGAGGCGGAGGGAAGCAGAGCATGGAGTCGGGGGGGGCAGTAGACCGCGGGAGTCGGCGTTCGGGGGAGGACGAGAGGGAGCGTCGACACAGCCGAGCGTTGTGTTCGAGAGGCTCGGAGGCTGGTGGATCTTCCCGGGCTTCGAGACTAACCCGTGTGCCGTGTTCATTGTCCCCCAGCTCACGATCCCCTTCCCCACCCCCGCACAATCCGAAGGTAGCCTCTAAGCTCATGGCACTCAACGTGCACCGCATGTTTCAGCAGTACGTGCGACCACGCCTGCCGTTGCCTGCCGGCAACACGTGGACGGCCCTAGTTACGTTGGTAGGTCGGCTGCGCCATGTAGTCAGGCAAGGCCGACAGGCTTGCGGCGATTTCCACGCCACCGCGTGGGCTCCAGAGTGGACGTCGCTCGCTCAACAATTTCTAGTGAGTTGTGTAGCGGCAGAAAGTGGGGAAGGGCCGGTAAACAAAATTTTGTCCATCGGTCGGGACCTCGACGACACAATCCGAGATAGAAAGCTCAACGTCCCACAAGGGTTTGCCGAGCTTGTCAGCCAACTCACGAAGCGGTTCACGAGCTTCCAGGTCTCCATCGCGATCATGTTGGCACAATTCTCCGTTCCGGTCCACACACCCCTGCAAGATTGGATAGTCCAACTAACAGAACTTGTCGAAGGGTTGTCTTGTTTGGGGGACTCGTGCCCGACAGACGCACAAATCGTCTCAACCGCCATTGAAGGTTTGGCCGTGCAGTACCCAGAGATATCCCTTTTCGTGAAACCCAAACTAAAGAAAGCGATGACTCTAGCGGATATGTGGAAGTGCTTTCGGGATGACGAGATAGGCGAAAGTAACGCCGTAGCCAACGCACCCCCTGCTATAGGAACGGTGTCCGCCAGATCAACACATTCTCACCAACCAAGGGTTCACGCGGTTGTGCGGGGTCGCTCGTTTGAAACATTGGCCCATGGGCGCGAGTATGAACTAAGCAGTGACGAGGAAGGATACCAACGCACATCTCGGCACCTGTACCCCGTGCTCGGTAAGGGATCAGACAAAAACGCATCTACGCCGAGCAACCCTTCGTTCCGCTTCTGGAAATACTCCGCTGAATCGGTAGAGGGGGTGAAGGCTAAAAGCCAGCTGCCGCGTGACGCCTGCTACAACTGCGGTCGCACCGATCGCTTCCTGCGTGATTGCCCTGAGTTCTTTAAGAATGAGTGTGGTATGTTTGCGAATCATTCGGGGAGGGTAGCCCGGTTTTGGTTGAAGAAAGATGGCAAGCCAAGCTCCGTAGCCTAAAACGGAAACAACAAGCGAGGGGTCCCTCTTTGTACCCTGGAAAATAGGAAGTCGACACCGAGAGTTTCCGCCACTCGGTGACGGAAACGTCGGAGCCTCACGGTGGTGGAGACGGGCGGAAACCGTCGCCGCTGCCCAAACCATCTAATGATTTCCGACCTAGTATCGAGAGGGGCGGGGAGCCATCTGGTTCCCCACCTACTTTGTCGGACAGTAGTAAAACACCGGCGAAGCTACCAGGTTGTGTAGCTCCGAAACCCGAGCCGACTCCGAAACCGAACCGACTCCGAAACCAGAGCCGACTCCGAGTCCGACAGACCGAGTGCACAGTACGAGGTTGAGTGTAATTAGCTTTGCTGACCAGGTCTTGTGTCCTGGAGTCGTAGGCGATAGAAAGAGGGGGCTGTCCGCTTGATCCGTGGAATCCCAGCTTGCCCTTTTACGAAGACTTCTGCGGCTCAAAACCGGCCCGAAAAGCGATCTGAAACCGAACTCCGATCCGAAAGTAGTATAGACAAACACAGGAGGTGGGGTGCCATGAGAAAACCGGCGTTCAAGACGGCAGCGGCGGTTGTGAGCTCATCTCCCCGGGGTAGTTACTGTGTGCCGAAGCGAGCGTTCCCCGCGTTGTCGATGCTTCCAGTAATTGCCGAAATCCCAACAAATCGGTTGAGTGACAACGGAGTAGAAGAAGAGACGAGTTGTTCCCTGCCGTCGGCTTCCCCGTTGGCTGACCTTGCAGATAGTGAAGCAGGCATCGCCGCACCAGCGGCCGTGTCTAAGTCTACTTCACCGGCATCGCTATCCGCCCGCCCCGTTCTATCCGATCGGGACGAGTATACATCAAATCTCAACCGTAGGGGCGGTAAAAACTAACAACGATGACCGAAAAAAGAAACACAAAAAATCCCGGAGTGGTGTGCTGCCGCTTAAGTATAAAGACGGTTCGCCCTCCTTACCCTCTTGGGGTAATAATCATCAACGAAGCACTCGAGCAACAGAGGGATACGAACTGCCTGAATTTCTCGAGGAGTATCAGGCCTTCGTACCGGGCGAAGCCCGGTTGCAGCAGTCCACTCAGGTGGCGAAAGTGAGTGTGTTTGCGGGGCGAGCCAGAGTAAAACATGTGCGTCGTGCGTTGGTAGACACTGGTTCGGGTCAGTCGTTTATCTCTAGCAGTGTGATGGATCGAATGGTGAGAACGGGTGCAGCGTTGGAAGAAGGTATTCGTTCCGTGAAAGAACAAGAGTGGACGGGGTTTTATGGTCAACCGCTGCGCACTAATCAAATGGCTCAGTTAAACGTGCAGTTCTTCGATCGATACGATCGAAGGAGTGTCCGTTTAGCCGTGCAGGCATATATTGTGCCTGACGGGGTGATGTCTCACGATATTTTACTCGGTACGGATAGTTGGAGACACTTTCCGCGTTGGGAATATATTGACATCGGCAACAACACATGTTTGTTACACTTAGACAACAGCGCCCACTCATCGGGAGCGTCGTTCCGTGAGACTACATTTCCCCGTTCTGCGTCCCCGAAAAGGGTGGCGGCGGCTGCCGCCGCCGACCGGCCTGATTTTTCTGACATGATTGCAATGGTTGAGTATCCCGACCACGATGGTTGCGAGTTCAGACTTGTAGTGGATTCTTCCGCACGTTCACCGGTAGCAGAAGGGCAACGCGAGTGGGTGCCTGTTCGTGTCGAAACCGCTGCTGGGGTGACCGTGACATCGGGAAACTTTTGTGCCCGGCTCGCGGGAGGGTGGAGTCCTCATGAAGTGTTGGTGGAAGCGGGCGGGTGTCATCTGCCATTGGCGATGGCAAACGCCAGGTCCCTCACGCCCAATGCGGTCATTAGTTGCATTGTGACGCCGCTGCTATATGTTCCTGTGTCCGACTTTGTGTTTCGCGAGACGGTAGCAACTGCCTCCCCTCAAATTCGAAGGTCAACGTGGTAGACGGCTCGAGCCCGGTCAATCTTGACCGCCCCGAGCAACCGCCGGCGGAGTCGCTGGAGAATATAGCTCCTGAGTGTGAGAGTGCTTTCCGCCGGTTATGGGCCACCGTGCCGCCGCATCTCAGAGAAATTAAATTTGGCCTGAATCATTCCGCGTGGCAGGCTGAGGATATCGATAGCCTCGCTGCGCTCCTCACGAAACATTCTGATCGATTCTGAGAACCCGGTTGACCTAGGCTACTGTACCACCATCCCTTTACGAATTGAATTGACGCCTGGTACGCGCCCTATCAAACAGCGCGCATATCGCCGAAATCCAGCGATTGATGCCAAGCTTCAGGTTGAGATAGAAAAATGGTCCTGGTGGGCATTTTGCGGCGTTCCAACAGCGAGTGGGCGTCCCCGGTGGTGTGTGTGATGAAAAAGAACGGGTCGGTGCGAGTAACGGCCAATTTGAAACGACTCAATAGCGCAACAGTAGTCCCCTGTAGCGTTCTGCCTCACATTGCAGAATGCATCGACCAGCTGGAGGGTAGCTCCGTCTTCTCGGTGCTCGACTTGGTGAGCGGCTTCTATCAAGCCGCGATCCGCGAGGATTCCATCCCCTTAACGGCCATCGTGACGAGTACGGGGATGTACGAATTCGTTCTAGTCCCCATGGGGGCGAGTGGGGCGCCCAACCACTTCCAGTTATTAATGGCCAAGGTGTGTGAGGGGTTGGAGCGTGTGCAGTTGTATCTGGATGATATCGTGGTGCACTCAAAATCCGCGGCAGAGCATGCAGTGCATTTCGAGAAGTTGTTGGAAAGGTTGCGGATCCACAATCTGAAACTCGCTCCCAAGAAAGCGAATGTGGGTGCCGCCGAAGTGGAACTTTTTGGGCATTTGATCACCCCAACTGGGCTAGCGTCTTGGTGTGGTAAGGGTACGGCGTTGGAAAATATGCCTATGCCTACGAATAAGAGCCAGCTGCGATCCCTGTTGGGCAGTTTTTCGTATCTCCGCAAGTTCATCTTGGCCACTCGTGTGCGGGGTCTCAACGAGATGTTAAAAAAAGACAAGAAATTTCGGTTTACGACTCAACACGAAGAAACCACCAGAGCGATTGTCAAAACGTTGATGAGCACGACAACTTTGGCGTTCCCTGACTATGAGGCCGCCATCAATGGCTCCTGCCCGTTTCAGGTATCGTCCGATGCGTCTGTTCATGGTTTTGGGGCCGTTCTGCAACCGCGACAGAATGATGGCACAATGCGTCCTCTCGTATACGTCAGTCGATCGACTCTTCCCAACGAACGCAACTGGGACACGACTGACCTAGAAATGGGGGCGTTGGTTTGGGCTGAAAAAAGGCTCCGAGTGTATTTGTACGGTATTCCCTTCGTGGTGTATACGGACCACCAATATGTTGACTAGCTATCTGTCTTTGAGTGAAAAGAAGCCCCGAGTGCATAGAATGTGTGACTTCCTCAGCAGCTATCAGTTTTCCTTGCGCTACAAAAAGGGGAACGATAATCAGGTAGCTGACATGCTTTCTCGGTTGCCGCAACCTGCGACCGAAAAGGATGCATCGGGGCCGAACCGCCTCATAGAAGAAGGTGATCTAGAAGTGTACTTTGTGGGTGCGGCAAATTGCCTGTCTCCTCCCTTGGACTTGCAATGGCAGACATCCTCCCATGAGGATTTTGGGTCGTTTATGGAGCCCGTAGATCCGTTGACCACCGATGAAGTCGCACAGGACCAGTGGAATCTAGCTGTCCGATCTCGTCAACGCCGCGTCAGTACCGTCAGGTATCGGGCGCCGCGGGTCCTCGCTATTAACCCGTCTCCCGTCCCTAGTTACGCCCCCGTTTCCCATCGTACTTTCAGTGGTCAGTTTCAATCAGGTGTTCTGCTGCACGCGTGCTCGGCATTTCCGGCCACCCCGGTGTTGCCGGTCTCCACCCGCTCCGCTGGGGACGTGCCTCGGCCACCTCGTGCCCGAGCAAGCCGTCGTCCTTCCTGGAAGATTCGAGAACGGGAGGAGGCACCTGAGTCCGCCGCTGCCACCGCTGCGCCGGCTAGCGGCGGGGCTTCGGCCGCACGTCCGGCGCGTCGTGCCGCCGCCCGGGGTCCGACACCGCCGTCCCGGACGGACCCCGCGGAGGACACACCGGCTCCTGGCGGGGCCGGTCGCCGTCACCGGTGCCAGAGAACGCCTCCCCCAGCCGACCCCGCGGTGGAATAACCGGCTCCTCGCGGGGCCGGTCGTCGCGCCCGGCGTCCAGCCGCGCCGACGCCCGCTACGGCTGTCACGGCACCTGAGGAGTCCCGTGATCGTCCACCGAGGCCGCGCCGAGTCTCAGCTTCGACACCTGAGGGGCCCCGAGATCGTCCAGATCGAGACGAGCCGCTGCCGCCCGCCGCTCCCCGTCGGCCGCCGCCCAGGGCCCAATCCTCGCTACCGACGCGCGCGTCGAGTCGACTTGTCGATTCGGGGCGCCCTTGTGCGACAGGTCCGACCTCGAGTGGGCCGCCGAGCAAGCGCGAGACCCCCTGGCGTCTTACGTCATCAAGTACGTGGGTGATTCTGACTCTTTTAGTTTTCCCGATATGGGCGATTGTATTGGGGATGAGGGTACTATCACTCTTAAAAAGATTCAGAAGTTGGCGGGCAAATGCATACTCGTGAATTTGCCTCGCTCCGAACCGGTAGGGGCCAAAGACGCCCACCACGTGCTGCTGATAAAAGAAACCGTCCGAAGCGCCTACATCTCGCGCCCAACGACACAGAGGCGGTAAATTCGAAAGACGCTTGGGGGATGAACCGGTCCGATTGTATGTTCCTTTTCTTTTGCGGCCGTGGGCGCTAAATGCGGTGCACACAGAAGGTTGTCATTTAGGAGAGGACGTGACGCTGGCCTCCCTCGAGCGTTACTATTTTTGGATTGGCATGAGTGCCAGCGTGCGATGGTTCATTAAACATTGCATTGTGTGTCAAGCCTCGAAAACGACTCGCCGAAAACCTAGATGGCCGTTGATTTCGCTTCCCTCACCCTCTCGGCCGGGGGAAATACGTGTTGCTGGTCGTCGATTTGTTTAGCAGGCATGCCGAACCCTGCGCCCTCTCTGCCGACGAGAAAACGGCTGGGGTGTGCCTCAAAGCTAGCCGACGATTATTGTACGCGTTGGGGATGTCCGGTGTACTTGTTGTCGGATAGAGGTGGCGAGTTTACGGCGGCTGATGCGCGTGATATGTACCGATTGCTTGGGGCCAAGAAACGGTTTACCAGCTCATTCCACCCTCAAACCAACGGGTGCGTCGAAATATTAAACCATACGGTCTGCCAGATGTTGTCTTATGTGATCAGCGCCCAACGAACGGATTGGGACGACCATCTCTTGCCGTGTGTGTACGCTCACAACAATCACGTGAGCAAAGCTACCGGTCTTGTGCCCATGGAAGTACATATTGGCCGGTATCCTCGTTTACCCATGACGGTTCTTGGGTCACAGAAGGTGGTTTCTGGCATGCAATCGAAAAAACGGGATGATCTAGAATACCTCCAGCTCATGAAAGACCGGCAAGCGAAAGCCTACGAGCTAGTGGTTGAAAGAGACAGGCTCACGAAAGAAAAACACCGAGCACGCAACGAAGATCTAGACAACCTCATTACGAAGCGGCTGATTTTCCACGCGGGCACGTGGGTGTGGTGCTACGATCCACAGCACACCCTCCGTACAGCGAATGGCGATAAAACAGCTTCTGCCAATAGGATTAAAGCGAAAATCGCTAACCTGTGGACAGGGCCGTTGAAAGTGCTTGCTGTAGGGCCCTGTCGCTTTGACGACATGGAAGTTGGGTCCAAGTTGCTGTATCTGGATTTACCGCACGACACACAGGCCAAATCCAACCGTGTCTCAGTGTTGCGGTGTAAGCGTTGCCATCGTGCGGACGAACCCGAGGAAATCCCCGACTTTTTACCTTGGAAAATTTGTTCTTACGTCTTGAAAAAATTGCGGATATGGCGCCTCCCTTCTACCTCACCGCGGATGATGTGGAAATAGAGCTTGACGTACAGCGTGCACAGCCGACCGCTATCACCGGTCACCGTATCAGCAGAGGTCCAGGGGGTTCCATCGCGGTGCAATACGAAACGCGTTGGCGCGGACACCGCCAACCCACTTGGGAATCTGAAGCAAACATCCAGCAGTATGGTGACTTTGTCGTGAAGTATTGGGTGGGCAATGCAGTGCGTCAAGCAGGAGCCGACAATAAAGTGCACCGTGACATAAGCTTGCCGCGCACCGCGCGCAAGCTCGCTCCCGTAATCCCCTTTATGTGCCACCAGGGTACGCGCTACTGGCGACGTGGGAGCGTGGGCCGGCCCTGCTGTCAGCGGAGATGAAAGGAGCGCATGTTTACGTGCGGACGAAGCAGGAGGGCTGGCAACTAGGAGTGGTACATCAGGTTACGAGGGCGCGGGAGGGGGACCTGCCGTGCAACGTCAATTTCGTCGACCTCGAGCGGCGTTTCAACGTGTCGTTGTCGCCGACGAAATATTGTTCGGCGGTGGATGGTCCGCCTGGATCGTGGTGCTCCCTTGTGCACGTACGATTCGGAAGCGTCCGGCGGAACAGGACCTGACGGGTGCGCTGTGGTGGAAGTTTCGCCGTGGTGGTCGGGGAGCGCTGTGGAGGAGGGATTTTCGTGGTGGGGGGGGAAGCGACACGGCCCGTCGAGGATTTGTCCAGGTGGAGGCGGAGAGCAATTCGGAGCCTCGCGGAATAATGTTTTCGCGACGGGAGGAGAACGCGAGACGAACGACATCGCCACATTTTTTTTGCTGTTTCCGCGTGCTGTGTGTTCCGGAATTTTTGTCTTTGGTGTTGCCTTCTGATGCCGATGATGTGTTTTTTTTTCCGGTGTGGTGTGTCGGCTGTAGCTGTTTGGCTCTGGGGTCTAGGTAGCGACGTGCCGTCCTTTTTCGGTAGGATTGGGGGGAGAGTCACAGGCCATTCAACAGTAGCCTGTGTTCGGTAGAAACTTGAGAGTTTTTGCTGAAAAGTTGGTGGGCTGCCCTGCCTCAAGGAATTTCGATTCAAATTTTCGGGTGGTTTGTTGGTGCCTTGGTCATCGCGGGTGCGAAGTCCGGGAGTGTTTGAGTCCTCGAAGGGAGTGTCGTCGTGCGTTACTTCTAGGATGGGGGGGTCAACGGGTCGTGGTGGTTCTTCCAATTTCGGGCAGGAAGCTTTTGAAGCTCTTTTGCAACGCGATGATATCGTTTTCATGGTGGTCATTCTTCGGTGAACTTTGGAGTTCCAGGGTAGGCAATGCAGCAAGGTTCGTTGGCTTTTCTTTTTCCCCTAAGACATGATGTGAGAGCCTGGTCCGGTGAGAACCCGGCGTGCTCCGTCCCGGNAGACCGCCAAAGGTCTGCTCTCCTTTAATAAATGTTCCGCAAGGAAGCTGAAGCTGAAGCTGAAAATGTGCTGTGTCGATGTCAAAGTGCTGTTGTCCTTGTCAAGTGCTGTCTGTGTTTGTCCTTGTCAATGTGCTGTGTATATGTAAAAAAAAAAATCAGCTTCAGCTTCAGCCTTGCATTGGGAGAGTGCGCGTATATCCGACACGCGTGGGGAGAACATTGGTCAAAGGATCGTCGATGTATGTGTCTCGCGTGGATTTCATAGCTTCAAAAAGCTGGGGTGTGAGTTACAAAACGACGTGAAGCGATTGATTTAGTCGTTGGGAGTCCTTTTGGGGGTCGGTCTGCGCCGTCGGGTAGCGCCGACTTCAACATTCAAACGTCCGATTGAGGGGAGTCACAGGGGTTCGTTGCCGCCTTTCTGTGGGGTGAGTACGACGACTTTCTTGCGGGAAAAAAAATGCTTTCGTTCAGTAGCATTCGTAGTTATCGGGTATTAGCAAGTCAGGTAAAGATTGTTGAGCCGGGATTTTTGGGGTTGGTGCCGGCTGTCGTTTCAAAAACACGGCAGCGCGGTACGGGGCAAAGTGGGTTCCTTGACGGCAGATGGTAGGAGGAAAAATTATCTTGGAATTTGTGTGTGGTGGTTTGTGTGGGGTCCCTCGGGCCTGAAGGGTTGACGAAGGCTTGATCTCGTGGAGTTAAAAATCGGGTCCCTGTTGAAGATAGATCGGATTCCATGGCCTTGTAAGTACTTTTGTCGTGCCATTTTCAAGAGGATATGTGTTGTCAATTTTGTCGCCAGATAAGAGCGGCCGCGAGCGAGAATATACCAGTTCCAGTGTGGAAAATAGTACTTCACGCCAAATTCTCTCAAGAGGAAATCATGACGTTGTGGATTACTTTTGGACATAGTGAAATTTTCCACCATGTCAAAAAGCAGTGTGGGGGAATGTGGTACGAAGTAGGCTCGCTTCAGGGGATGTTTGGGTTCGGTTCCCGCTTTGCGGCGGAATTGGCATATTTCTGTGGACGTACGTGAAGGATGTTGTACAGCAGCAGCAGCGCTGCCGCTCATGAATTCAGAAGAGAGAGTCTACCAGGGCAAGGAGTAGAAGGCGAGCTTGAGTATCCGGTTACCAGTGCGTTGACAGAGTTCGAAGCGGTGGTTGGTTCCAGCAAGTGAGTGCAGAAGTACGGTCGAGCAGCAGCAGTGTTGATCGGCTTGAGTTGAGTGCAGCAGCGAGCAGGATCAACGACAAAGTTATCACTTCAAAAGCATCATCCATCATCCCCGGTCTTTTGAGTCTTTGATCTAGCATCTTCGGCGACATCCGTCCGAGACATAGAGCAACCCACTGACAAAAACCTCGAACCTAGCACAAGAACCGTTAGTGTAGAGCCACATCGCTCTGCATTGGATCGGGTAATTGGGTCATCAACAGAACCCGAATACCAAGTACAGCAGTGTAACACACGTGACGGAACTGCGGCGTAATAGGACATGCACAAAGACCTGACGGTTGGATGCTATCTACTACTGCTGTGTGTCTCTCTCACAATGCAAGTACTCCGGACTGGCAAGGCAGTTCA
Organism: Ectocarpus sp. CCAP 1310/34; assembly: GCA_902602495.3. Lineage (NCBI taxonomy): Eukaryota > Phaeophyceae > Ectocarpales > Ectocarpaceae > Ectocarpus > Ectocarpus sp. CCAP 1310/34. The sequence goes on along the minus strand of CACKRE030005069.1, from coordinate 20,425 downwards.
TCAGCTCCAGCTCCATCTCGAAGCGCGTGCCTGACCCCTCCATCTCGGGTTCCTGTTCCACGGAGTCCGTGAACGTCCACGCACAAACAACTGCAAGTATTTGTTTCTCCTAAGATCAGCTTAAATCATACGCGTATAGGAATCATTCAACACCTGCAGGTACCCACCTATCCTGCTCCCTTGGCTGTCTGCGGGTCCTACTTGCTGGTAGGTCGTCGAGAGCGAGCGGAGCACGCAACTGCCGGAGGGAGACGAGAGTGTGGTAGAGGAGTACATCCAGCTCGAGGGGGGTTGTTGCCACCATGCCTCGGCGTTCGGAGAGAAGCCGGTCAAGCGGAGCACGATCAGCACCAACTCCAACACGATGGAGGCAGTTTGTCGATGCCCTGGAAGTGAGAGAGCAGGTTCTTGTGGGAACGTTGCGTAGGACAGACGAACCAATCAATCAATCAATAGAGTTGTGGGATAGCAACGCGGGCTATTTGAGGATTTGAGATGGGCTGGTCTCCCCGCCGGCAACCTCACATGCAGCACTAACTTAGCGGTTGCCTGCGCAACAAAATTTAGGAGTTCGCACGACCACGAAACTGGGCATACCGAAGTCCTTCCATCATTTGTCCGCGGACACTTGCAGCGAAATGCTTTGAAAATGCATGCAAACTCCCGCCATTGGTTCGGAGATGTAGCTTATCTACAGCAAATCGCCTAGACTATAGGCTGTGGTCCATGTACTGCTGCACGAGACAGAGATTTTCAAGGTTGATGAGTGTGCATATCGGTCTGGCCGGAAATCATGCACGGTCGACATTTACACGTTTACACGGCGTGAACCGTACGAACAACATCCAATCATGTCCATAGCACATGTCCGTACCACAATGAGCGGGGTACGGTAGACTACTTGTACAGACAAGCATTATGGCATTATGCCCTGCTGCAGTCTATTTAGTGGCACAATTACATCATAAATACGACAGCATCTGCCTTTGGGTCCATGTTACTAAGGGTCTTATTAAGTTGGCCTGGACCACGGGAATCAACCGCGTGAAGTGTTAATACTGCACATTGTAATGCACGGAGAAATGAAGGTAGGTCCTGGATAGTGAGACCGGAACGGTTTTTATGTGTAAACAATAACAACAACAAGAACAACAAGGGCTTGTGTTTTGCGAGCGTATCTGTTTTCAAGACAAGCCCTGTTTCCTCCCGCCTCCTACCTGTTGGTGCTCGCGCAGAGCAACCAGAATTTCGAGTACCTCTATTGGCTACAGGTGAGCCATGACATCACAAATGGAAACCATGGTAGATCCCGTATGCGTATGGGCGGCTATGAACCGCCTCAATCGGTGTTGTTAGGGTATGGTCCAGGTACACACTCGTAGCCGAGGTAGGGAGAAAACGAGTGCACCAGAGTGTTTGCAAGGCCTACAGCTTGTGTCGATGTGGATCAACCGTTGCTTTCGACCAAGGTCGCCTCGCCTCCCCTGACCTCAGCACCTACCTCACCATTTGCACGGCCGAGGTGCGGTCTTCTATTGTAGCGAAAGTCTTGTTGCAGTCGGTGATGAGGTTCTGTTACGAGCTTCCGTGAACCATTCCATTTCTGTTGTCCATCGGTTCTCTCCCATTGAAATGATTGTTCCCATCCCGTTTTTCTCCTACCTGGTACGTGCATCTTGGTCCTCGCTCTGCCCTCGTGTTCCGTTTCTTGGTTCCCTTTCCCCCAGATGGGTATAGGTGTGTGTTTCGACTGGACGCTGCGGCTCATGGGGCCGCTGCTGTTGCTCTTCGCGACGGGTCTGATATCTTGCGTGATCTGCATGTACTTCAAGTTCATTCTCCCGGCCACGGCCACGTTCGGTTCCTTACCGGTGAGACAAACGTATGGGCACTCCGACTATGTATTGCTTCTACTCGGCGGCTCTAGCTGCACAACTTACGAACAAGTGTGTGCCTTGTGCCTTGGATGTCACCCGCTGCTGTAGCGATGGGGTGCCTCCTGGGCGCAGTAGCGGTCTCCTCATTCGAGGGAGGAAAGCTACAGCATTGTTGTTTATTCCCTCTGTTGGTGGGGACAGGACATGTGCTCTGCTCGGCGTTGGGTATCGTTGCGAAAGACCTCGATGCCCCGTAGTGGCGGCAGTCGTTGTCGGCTTTTTGGTGATTGCCATGCCCTTCTGCCTTTCCTCCTTTGGTCGCGTCGTCCCACGGCTGCGTTTCCCTTTCAGCACAAGCCCCGAATATCTGGTATTGACTACTTTGCGCTTTGGGAGCAGTAGCGGACGCCCGTTGCCCAGGTTGTGTCTTCTTAAAGTTATTATAATAGGGTTCTGTCCAAAGACGCGACAAACCTTAGCGCGTGAGTTGAAGCATGTCGCGTAGTTCCATGTTTGCACCGGCGCCGCTGTGTTAGCTTGGTCTGCTCGCGAGCATATGCGTGCCCACCTGCCACCACTACCGTGCTTGACTTGGGCCCGGGCGTGCGCAGTCTGTCGGTTGGCCATGGGGACCTGTGTGACTTTGCTCGGGTGTTGTCCTGTTCCGAGAAAACGAAGCACTGGACACCCCCATCGCGCAGCAGTTTCCCTCTTTCCACACCCACACCCGCCCGTGATTTTCATTTTCCGTCACGGGGAGTACTGCAGTCAGTCAGTCGTCGTGGAGAATAAATACTCATGGGTATTCATTTCATCGTGATTCTGGCCTGTGATGTCAAGTCTTGCCAATCCCGACGCTGCCATTGGTGGCGTTGGTCAAATGCGACTTTGAATACTTAAACTGCAGTCGTGTAAGAATACGATATTCTGCTGGTGATGGTCTTATCTTGATGCTGGTTTTTGCCGTCCTAGTCCTATCCCAATCGTGTACGCGTTCCGTGCCTCGTTGGTGCAGTATCTCCTGCACGCAACGTTGGCGCTGTTCATCTCCTTCAACTTGTTCTTCAACTACTACCACTGCGCCTTCACCCACCCCGGCAAGCCCGAGCTGTTCTTGCCTTCCAGCTGCATGAGCGATAGCGACGACGATCTCACGGAAGACGATGAGGAAACGGGCGGCAGGTAACTTGCCACACCCAACCCAACCTAGCGCAACCTTTTCCGTAACGTAACCTAACCCTTACCCATGACATATATGTTTCCCGAGGTGCCGTCGTTGAGTCGTAGAGAGGACAAGGTAATAATCTCCGTTCTTGTTGCATGTCACGCATTCGCATAAGCGGGCATGGGTGCTTGCGTTCAACGGATGGCATGGCGTTGCACGACACTCCCAGGTCACCTCAGGGCGCTTGAAGATTGGTAGGTCGGTGTGGTGTTTTACACAGGGCTGGCCGATGGATTGTAGCTTGGCCTACGTTAGATTGCATCGTGCCCTGCCCTTGTCTGCGTATGCTCTACGTTTGATTGCATTTCACCATTCTCTTGATTGCACGCTCGTCTGGGGCGGAAATGACCACCAACGCTGTTGTCGTGGTATCGTGATGCCGTGATGTGATGTCGGTAATGTTACCGAGGAAGCATGCAGCCAATATCCACTATCCACTATCTTGCCAATCAGTTTTACATTTTTTTGGCGTTCGGTTGGTCGTGTGGTGTGCCTGTACTGAATTCACTAAAAACGTGCGTATAGTAGTCTGCCACTACACGGATAACCAGAGCCTGTTGGTTTTGTTTTCATTGTGTTCTGCTGTTGTAGGTTAACCCTCCTATTAATGGTACTGGACGCCCAAACGGGGACACTTTGGGGACACAACACTCACATGTCTACTTGCCGCACCGTAGTCCCTCTAGGCTCCGCCGTGTGAAACGCACGTGGACCCTTGGTCTAATAATGCTTGTGTGACGTACTCTGTGTAATAAGCTGTGTGATGCCTCTCCTCGGCTTCTGACTCGCCGCACACAATCTCCCAAGCCGCGTGTCCCCTCGATGGTAAAACTGCACATAGCCTGGTACCGGAACAATATGCTGACTTGAATTTACGATGAAAAGTGTCCCCGCGTGTTTTGAGGGCACTATTTATTCTGAAGCCCCAGGTCACCCTTTGTCTGGCAAGGAGCTCAGGTCCTTTGGAGGGACTGTAGCCCCTCGGCCAATGACTGACAAAACATTTTTGCGATGTCTCGTTTTTGCGGAGGGACTGCGTACCAGGGGGGTTAAGACCACGGCGTTCCGTTGTACACTGGTACAGTACACGTTGCAAAACCCGTTTTGGCTTCCCGTGCCCCCCCTTGGCCTTCCCTTGTTCTCGTTCGTTGGCGGCAATGCTTGATGCACGATGGCACGGCACACGGCTTCCGCTTGCCAGGCCTCTCCTATTGATCACGGAGGGGGCGGCGATCTCAAGGGTCAACGCCGGGGGGGGTAACAGCACGGCCGCTGCCGATGGGGGCGGGGAAGGGGGACGCAACAACAGCAACGCAAATGTCAGCAGGGGGAGCATGCATGCGGGAGGGGGAGGAAGGGTCCGTGTGCGGTGCGGCTACTGCAAGAAGTGCAAGGGGCCCAAGCCCGCCAGAGCACACCACTGCCACGTCTGCAACCAGTGCATCGTGAACGTGAGACCACTGCACTAACCCGAACCCAAACCCTAACCCTAACCCTAACCCTAACCCTAACCCTAACCCTAAACCTAAACCTAACCCTACGTGAACGTGAAAGTGCTGCGCTGCTCGTTATTGTGTGTGAGAGCGCTGCACGTTGTGGTGTCTGCGGGAGACTGTATCACTGGAAACAGCTTTGCTTAGCGCTTCGAGCCGTGTTCCGTCAAGACTACAAGACTGCAAGACTATTGTATTCAGCTAGCTCACTTGCCCTCGTGGATTCTCGTGGAGGACATGCCAACACGACAAGCCTTGTCTTTGCCGGTGGCAGTTTAGCTGTTTTGTAGGGCGACAGGATTTTGCACGATACCGTTGGGGAGTTGTTCATCTGATGGATGCAGCTTGGCACTTCCCCACAGACCCGTTTGAAATAGGAAGGTCTGGCTTTGCTTGAACTCTAGAGCGTTACTTGGGAGGGACAGCGACAGAGAGAGAGAGAGAGAGAGAGAGAGAGAGGGAAGAACATCAGTTCATACGTTCCTTATTCTGTTCCGAGTTGGTGATGATAGATGTTAGGCGTGGTACCGCTGTATTTTGCGCCATTCACCATTCACCATTCACCAGGTTGCACATGCAGACCAACCGTGTGGACAGCAGTGTATTGCGTGCACTGCTACTGCGTCCCTGGTGACGTGAGCCAGTGACATCCCGAACCCAAGATTATTTGACATCAGCGGCTCTTTTTTTGCCCCATGGTTTGGCGAGACGATCGATTGATCACGTGCCTGAATTTTGTTGGCTGGACGCTGCTGGACAGATGGACCACCACTGCCCGTGGATGAACAACTGCGTGGGCTACCTGAACTACCGGTATTTCGTTCTCTTCCTTATGTACATGTTCGTCGGCTGCGTCTACGCGGTGCTTGTCTCAGCCCCTCAGTTTATGGCCATGGCAAAGTCTCCTGGGGTAAGTCTGTGTTGGAAAATTTTGAGGTGTACTGCAATTGTACTGCTGTGTAACTCACCTGAGGCAGCGAGAGAGAAAAGAGAGATTGTCGCTAAAGGCGGCTCAACACAGAGTCGAGGTTTGTTGTCGATTGGAGGCAGTTCTTTGTCGCTTATCCTTGCCGGACGTGCATTCCTTGTGTCGAACATTCTTGACCGGGAAACCACGCACCACGCCACCCCCTCTGAGTCTCGCTTGCTGCTATTTGCCGCGTGGTGACATTCGTTGCACAGCGTCTCCTGTTGGTACCGGTGTAAAGGTTTTGCAACCGTAATGGTAATGGTAATGGTAATGGTTATGGTAATGGTGGGATGTGTGACGATGCCAACCACATCGGACGTACACCCCCAAAATGGTTGTAGAGGGTGATATCATGCCCGGCGTACCCGCCCGTATCCATCGTACCTGTGATGACGCCGGCCACGTTGTATAGGGCGTTGTTGTGTCGTTCTTCCGAACCCTAGACAATCCTGCGCACACCAACAACAGCAACTTTGGAGGATGGCCTTTACGTTGCTCTCTTTGCGCCCACGCCCACCAAAGCGTGTTCCGAGACGCATCGGCACCCCAAGAAATACTGACACCATGCATTTGACACTTCAATACACTCTGTCAGACAGACACGCTGACAGGTTTTCACGTTTTCACGTTGCAGGCCCGGCGAAAGCCGTCGCCTATGGAGATGACCCAACACTCTGCCATCATGATGACCTTCGTGCTGGCTCTGTCTGTGGGTGTCGCCATCTCCGTTTTGTTGGGATGGCACATCTACCTCATCTGTAGCGGGCAAACAACCATAGAGTTCTACCAGAATCAAAGCCACCGCTCGAGGGCAAGACAGTGGGGAGAGGTGAGGAGAAAGGCATACTGTATGGCAGCTGTGTAGCGCGATGGACGCTCCAGAGGCAGGGGATTCGGGACACGGGGTGGCTGAAACCAAGGCGGAACCCGAGCTGACAGCGCCGTTGCACTGCACGCGAGTGTCACTCTGCTGTGTGTAGTCACGACCAGAACGGCTGTTGTACTGTACTATGCGTAGGCTATATCTCTACCCTACTCTCAGTAATTGTGCTCCTACGATGGTCGGTAGCAAGGCGGTGGGTGTCGTCGCCAGGAAGACAACATACAAGATGTTGGTTGTTGCTGTGCCTGAATTGCGGTGTCGCAGACGGTGCTATTTTAAAACAATGAACAGCAGTGCACTAGGGTGACGCACATGAAATGAGATGCCGACTATGTAGTTGGATAGACGGGACGCCCTGGGGGCAATTTCTTTGCTGTCGGCGCAAGTTTTTTTTTGTCCTTTCGTAGCTCTGGTTGCCAACGGAGCTTGAAGGTGTAACCATGTGGCTTGGCCTGGGCGGATTGGGCCACACTCTCCCTTTCGTCGCTCGTCGTTAGGACTACCCAAGAGTGTGATATTGGCAAGAGCCAATAATCCCTGTAACCAATCACATCGTCACGCCTCGCGTGTTGCCGCCCTGAATTATGGCTGCTGCTGCAGCTTTGGAGCAACCCATTCGATGTGGGGTGCAAGGGTAACTGGCAGCAGGTGTTCGGGCCTCAGCCCTTCTTGCTGGCTCTCCTGCCGAGCAGGCGTCCGCCGCCCCCGCCGTTGATAGACTTTTTCCCGCTGGAGGACGAAGACCAAGACCAACGACAGCGCTTCTCGGATGTAAGTGTAAGCACTGTACGTACTGTAAGTACTGTAAGTAGCGTACAAGTCCGGTTCAGGTTGCTCTGCTATCAATAAGATGAGTTGAAAAAAGTATTTAACATGCACAGGTAGACTGCCATTGATAAGATGGGCTGACCGTAGTGACATGAACAGGTAGAGACTTCGGTTGTTCTTTTGGTAGTGACTTCGGTGACTTTGGTGACTTTGGTGAGGCGTGTTGAACCGATCCTTGCCGATATTGTTCGGCTGAACCTGCCAGATCTTGCCCCGAGACTTACGCATTGTCTGTGCTGTTCAATTGCTATCAAGCCCTAGGGCTATCCAATTGAAAAGCTTCGATATGCCGCAGTTGAGCAACCTGCGCGTGCTCTTTCTGCCGTATAATTTGTATTTTTTGTTGAGTCCAAGAAGTGCGGCGAAGCGGCAGCTAGAAAGGGAAGCGTGCCTCCATGAATCGAGCTTGTTTTCTCTTGACCATCAATTTGCCGTACTTTGGCTTGTTTCGTGTGTGTGTATTTTCACGTGTTCACCTCTTGCCCGCTCGTGTGTCTGTCTGTCTGTCTGTCCGTTGAACGCGTCGCATGTGCTCTCTTTTCTTAACTTATTCTGGCGTGTTGGACGCAGGAGGGAGAGTGGACGGTGGATGAACCCATGAGCGCCGTCGTGTAGTTTGTTGTATTACAATCAGCATCACGCCCGGCCCGCTGTCCAGGACAGAGCAGGTCTGCTGGTAAAGTATGCGTAGCAGCATATAGGGGCACATGTTTTGAGACATGAGGTTGGGTGTTGACGTTGATGTTCGCGAGAGGCATTGAACGACGCCTATCGAGTTGCTGGAATTGCCGAACCTGGCTAGGTCGGATGTGGATAGGATATCATATGAGCCAGCAGCGCGTGTTTGCGGTCTCTGCACTCTTCGGCACACGATTTGCCTCGGTCTCCCTTGTATTTCCGGTACATTTGGCACCGCTGTGTGCATTTATTTTCTGTGCTCATGTTGGAGAAAGGGTGGTCTAAGCGGTCGCACATTTCGTTTTGGATTCTTGCTTAATTCAAGTATCTGGCGCCCTGGGCGAGCACGACGCCATGCATTTACCCGGCAACCTGGGTACCAAGTTACTATATCGGTGTTTCAGTGTTTTACGTGCTAGAATAGAATACTTGTATTCGTAACATGTATTCGATGTAACGGCCAGCGGATGAATTTCATCCAGTGAGTGAAGGTTGGAAGCAACACGCTTACGTAAGCCCTGCGTGATGCATGCCATCCAGAATTTTTGGCATCGGAGCAGTTTGAAAGCGCCGCACCAGCCGCAGTTCATCGTAGATGGTGTGCTGCGACCCAACTGCTGCTGCTGTTCCTCTTGCTTGACCTACCATTTGGACGAGGATGCGTGCTGTAGTTTTTTTTGTACATGAAGACGTAGCCTTGACGTGGGATACTGGAGCCAGTGTTGCGTTTGTTATCCGAGTAGACTATGTAAGCACTGCTGCTGTTGTGTGGTATTTATTTACATGCCTCCCGGGACCTCACGTGTGCGGGGTCTTCGGTGCTTCGCAAGTTCAATGTGAACCCTGATCGATTTCCGTATTATACTGTACCCTTGTGATCCGAGGCATGGTCCACCTTTCCTTTCAGTATCGAATAGTGGTACAGAAGCAGTTGAACAGCAGTGAAAGAATTAAGCCAAGAGATCTACATTGACTCTTTGCCAATGTCGCCGCATTATGGGTATATTCACATGGCTTTCCCTGCATTTCCGAAGAAAATATTAAACCAGTTGCTGCAGCATTTGAGTTAGAACCGCACTGTTCTGAATGCAAGTGCTTGCAGCTGTCAGCCAGCTAGTATGAAAAAGCGCCGTTGTTGGTTGCCGCACGTTGTCGCCCCGCTCCCAGCCATGCCGAACCCATTGCCCGTCACAAGACGGGTGCCGAAATACCTAATGGTCGTATTCACGAACTGCCACGTCAAGCGGAGTGGACCCGCACCATGTATCGCCAGGTGTCCTGACAGCAGCCGTATACGTTCGGTCCGATCTGATAGTATCTACCGCGCCGGAGAAAGGACGTGAGTCGTATTCAGTGACACAATCACTGCCTCGCACCCCAACGGACGTCTCGGCTAGGCATCCTTTCATCAAACAGGAAATAGCACATACGCAGGCCGCGAGTGCTTGGTATCAATATCAGTATCAATACTGTGGCCGCCGTGCCGTAGGCGAAATGCACACACCGGGTACAGTAGTATAACACACCGTGTGCACATGTTTGTATGCTGCTCCTTAACATTTGTAGATACTATCTATCTGCATGCAGACATGCTGTAACGATCAAAATATAAGAATTATACGGTTAAGTGGCGTGTACGGTCTCTGGTACTAAGCCATGCAAGTGCTGTACCATCTACTCATGTGCGAAATTGCCGACACTCACAATATGTTGGAGCGCATAACAACAACAACGATCGGTGACTTCCTGTATCGTCGCGGTGCCCTTACACCTAACAGCAGATTGAGCTACACGTTTGTACCTGTGTGCTTGGCACTCACACCAACACCGGCGGCGTGCGTAGCTCATGTACCTCGGTATGATGTCTGAAAAGATTACGCGAAAACTTACCCCCCGAATGCCTCCAAGGCTCATGTTCTTGAGAGGGCGGCACACCCTGTCCTTTCGGCCTTCCCCCCCGCGCTCGTACTAAAGGAAACACATGCCATCGCGCCAGCGGTACGCTTATTGTTTATCGCACCTGTTTCCCTAATCATAAAATAAACCATGTAGTATGCATCAGACAACCAACGCAACGCAGGAGCGAGAGAGAGCTATACTATAGCTAGTGCAGTCGGACAGTGACAATATCCCAATGATATATATATAGAATACATCGCCGAAGCTGCCGAAACGGAGCCCCCCCCCCCCCGCCCGATACTTAGGAAGTAATTCTTGGATCTTGAACAANCCCCCGCGCCCCTAACTTTCCATCCAACACGTGAGAGGACAAACAGCGAGGGAGGGACCGTGAGTGTTCCATTGGAAACATCACACAAGTCACACCTAAAACCCCGCACTGTTTTACTTACATACACACGCGAACCACCGATCCGGCCGCGTGTACCTGCCCTTTTAACTGAGCCGAGATGCACCCTGAAAGCACGAAAGGTGGACGACCGTGGCAAGTTTTCTCCTGTACAAAAAAAACGCCCTATGGCCCCCTGTGAAGGTAGAGGTGGCGGTTCACAGCCAGTCCACTCCCAGACCCAACATCCCAGTTGATAATTGACAGTTGACGCCCCACAAGCTCGTAAGCGTCATCCCGCCATTGCATAGCACATCTACTCACCACGTAGCGCCTACGCTGCAACCCTATCAGGGGTTAGGTCCATTACTACACGTTTGGTGAGACACGTTGCCACGCATACACACCCATGTTACAACATCAAGGCACGGTAAGGACGCGTTTCCGCTTTCCCGGACAGCTACCAAAAAAGTCACGACGCAGAAGGCGAACAAGACCAAGACACAAAAGAAAGCACGCTCCTCACACACACACACACACACACACACACGGATCAACGACGACTAGACGAGACAAGAAAAGGCAAATCGACAAGAAGCGATCTAAATGGATCGATCGTCCCCACGGGAAAGAAAAACAAACGGTGTTGAGGATTGAGGTATCCAACACAACACCGTCGCTGACGGTTCCGTTTGACACTGCCGGTAGTGCTACGACGGGGCGGACGGATGAAAAAACAATTGGCCGGAGGAAACCAAACGCGCTCGCTCACACTTCAACACTCGCTGGTGCGAGGAGTTGAAACTTGAAACTTTTTCACTGACGTAGAAACCGTCAAAGCGTGTTTGGACCGCAAGACCGCTTTAGACGGACGCCTCTCCTGCACCCCCCGTAACTCGCAAAACAGCTGCAGCGGACCACAAGGGATCGCTCGATCGATCATTGCAAAAACAAAATTAACACACACACAATCGAAGAGACGGACAAAAATGGCACCATACCATATGCACCAGTCAAGCTCGCATCAACATTTTCATCGCGGTTGAAAAAAACTGGCTTCAGTGAAGCGCTGGCGATAAAAGCATTCAAGGAGACACCATCTGACCGCCGTTGTTCGGTTGCGCAAACAAGAACAATGACAATGGCAATGGCAACAGGACAAACAAGAAAAAAAAACACGGCTCAGTACCCAACAACTAACGACACACGTAAATTGATTAAGTACGCGATCAGCCCCATACTCAAGCTAAGCTGTACACTAAATGCACTACTAAACTCACATGCCGATTGATTGACTCCTCGCCCGCCGCAGCTTGCGCCGGTAGGAAAAAATTCGCTATTGTAGGCGCAGGCTGCATGTACGCTGCATGTACTCTGCGTGTTTCGTCGATAGGCCAGTAAATTCAGAGGTCCATGCAACAGAACACCACCGACCGCGCCCCAAACCAAGTGCACACTTGAGTGGAACGCCGGTCAAGTAGACCAGAGCTTGCACAACCATGTCTGTGCATCACACTTCCTTCTGTAAGAGCCGCCTTGAAACCGAAACCAGCCGTGACACGCCTCGTCTCACCAGACACCCCGTTATGTTCTAAAACACCAATACTTCGCACTTGTTTCTCCAACTAGCGCAAGGTTCTGAGTTCGTCTTTGGCGATGTTGGCGCTCATGTCGGTGAACTCCTTGGCGAAGACGTTGATGATGTGGTGCTTGATCTTGTTGTCTACTTTGACCAAGCCATCGTACACGAAGGCGTTCTTGTAGCACTCCTATAGGTTGGGGTTAGCATGCCAAACAAAAAGAAAGCAGCGCGGCCGACCGCGCTCCAGATGAGTACATGCTACATGTTCGGGCATGTGGCCACCGCCGCCGCCACGACACTAGTCCATGAGGCGCGGGCAGGGTGATACACAAAATCGGATGCGGGAAGCATTGAATGATGCGTCATGACAGCACAGCAGTAGTGATGAAAAACGATGTCGCACAATTGCAGTTCCCATTCTGGCGGATTGGATACACCCCTGGTACTGTACACAGAAGGGTTGGCCTCCTGTGTGTCTGTGTGTCTGTCTGTCTGTCTGTTGCTCACCTCTTCCACAAATTTGGCGTAAATGCGGCACATCACCTCGCACAGCGAGAATACTACCTCCAAGTAGTCCAGCGCGAACGGGACCTCGGGCGTCAGCAAGTTTTCGTACACCACTTCATTGTTGAACTTCTTGAGACGCGCCACCACCTGAGGGCAAGCACACACGCGCGCACGCCGTTTACTTGTAAATCAAGTCACAGATTTCCGGTCCTTACCATACTACAGCAGTACCTCTGGTAACCTTGTTATCGTTTCGTATGGTACCGTACACCTACTCTGCGGCGGAACAGGGTACAGCCGGTTGGATAGCAACAACAACCAAAGAGGTTGGGCGTGCAACAAACATTTGGTCAGCGCGTGGAAGGCTCGAGATGTGGCACCCACTCCACTTAATAATGGTCGAGACACAAACGCAGACGAGATTTCGCAGCGCACGCGCGCGCGTGTGTGTGGAACACGCACTGTCTCACGCACGCTCACCCCGCGTGCTCCTTCCTTCATGTCGCGGCCGACATAGCCACGAGGAGCGGCCACGACCAACCAGCCCGCGAGCCCTCACAGAGGAGGCGCTAAAAAAGTTGCTGCACGTCTTCTGCCCAAAAGCCACCAACATTTGGAACGATAAGACGTGGGCTTCATTTCACCAGACTACGGATACCGTAGCCTGGTCGACACGTCTTGCTTTCACTTTCACTTCACTAAAGTATCGGAAGGTGGCACTGTCTGTTTGCAAGACATAGGTAGAGAACGCCTCGTGCCACTGGGACCCCCCATACCTCTAACAAACGACATCGACGAATCAGGGACAAACGAGAGGCCTTCTTTCCACTCGACGGTACGACAGTCTCATGATACGTACCCCGATGTAGACCTCCAAAACGGGAAGGGCTGGATTAGAGTTGCTAGGAACTTTCAGTAAGTAATGTTGGCCACTGCAAAGAAGAGAAAAAATATGACCGCACAGTATCTACCGTCGAACAAACGAGCAGACCAAAAGAGATGGCGCTGAATCGCACATGATACACGTGATACATGAGCCCGAATGGCACGCACGCCACCACTACTTTTGAATTAAAAAAACAGCAGCAATTTTGATCGGTCTTGAAGCCGTGGCAACTGCCTCACCTGCTCTTGGTGCTTGCCGCCGCCTTCTTCGCTCACATCCCTCCCCCTCGCTGAGTGATCAATGCTGTCGATGTTCTTAGCCAGCATGGCCTTCACATTGTGATGGGCGACTCCCGCGAGAGCAAAGTGGTATTCCCACTCCTCCAGCAGCTGCAGGATCCCTCGGACAAGCTCGAGCCCTCCCTTGGACTGGACGACAACATTAGTGTTTGCGTTGTTGAGATGTCAACACGATGGCAGGATATCAGCGCGGCCAGACGATACGTACAGCACACGGCCAATAGCACCGGGACAGACACTTGTGGGTTTGGTTGTTGCCTTTGCGTGTCTCGGGCGTGTCCACCGGGTGCAGAAAGGGGATTGAGGGTACCGTTTGGCCCAAGTGCCAAAAAAATAAGTTTGCAAAAAGGCTTTGTAGGCAAGGTGACATCCGGCCTCTACAAGCATAGAGGAGCAACTCAGAGCGGCCGCATGGGGGCCAGATTACTTTAGTGTGCGATTTCACGCAAAACCATGGTGCAGTAGCTGACGAGGTTAACAACACGGGCTCGCAACAAAGCAGGCCGCCTGCACCGACTGCTGTCCATGCATGGCCGGTGCAAAGCAAGTGCGCATACAGTTTATTGTATCCATGAGTACGTATGCTGGGGTGTACTATATATGTGTCTGGCAAGTTCAGCAAAAGGGCCAGACTCTGACATGAACACGAAGGTGAAGCCATGATGTCAAAACAACATATGGTACAGGATGGCATGGGATGGGATGTTACGGTGAAAGGTGCAATATGCGAGTCAACCACGACGGTCCTTGGTCCCTTCAAGTCAAAATCACAATCGCAATCACGAAGCGGGGTACAGATGTCCCAACAGGCTTAACACCTGTCGAATTCACCTCCTGGTAAGGGAGTCCAACCCTACCACCCAATCTCTAACCCTAACCATAACTAGAGTCTTAGAGAGCTTCTGACCAAGGGCACTAATGATAACGCACAGAACGTAACACGAATACAACCCTCGTCACTGTTTGGGGTCACACTTCTGCGTACCACGATTGTTCTATCTGGCTTGTCTGAATTGTCGCGAATAAGGTACATAGCACCAGGAAGGGGCACCGCAGGCAGCATCGCATGCGCCCGATGTGTCTAGTATTTCTGACCTGCAAGAGCTTGGCGAGCCCGACGCCGAGGTAAAATAGCCGAAGGATGCGCTGCGACGACAACTCTGCGGCGTACACAGCCAGATCCCCCTGCAGTTAGTTACAACAGTAGATGTTCGACGCGAAACGTCAGGGGCTGCCAGTGTCAGTCAAGTGCTCTGGACGATCATGAAACCCGACGCATCGACTACCCAACATCGAATGGTACAGTAATGTGGTTGACGGCCACCGTGGTGCAAAGGTGCTTGTTTGCCACACTCGACATGCGCTCAGCGTGGCACCTATCAGGCGCTCCATTGAATGCATGATTCCATGATTTGATGCGCTGCGAAATCCCCCCCGCCCCCCAAACAGCTGTGCAAGGTACCGATTTCGATGACGTGTCGTCTCGACCTCCAAAGCACCCGAAAGCACCAAACCAACGGTAGGGTTGACCAGACTGATCGGCAACGCTTACGTCAACACCGCCGACCATTCGCAACGAAACTCTCCAAGTGACACTTCTTTTGTAGCCATACACATCAAATCAAGCCAAGCCTCGTGATTGTTGTTGCATACCTGTCGCGTGAGCTGAACGCAGTTCAACCAGAAGCCGCCCTCCTCGTGTGTCTTCTTCAGGTAAGAAAAGAAGCGTTTTCGCTTGCCTACCAAGGCCTCCACCTACAAAAAAGTACAACACAACATGATGGTGCGAGCGAGTAACGAGGTTAGAGCCCGAGCTCGGCGCCGGTTAGGGTTAGGGTGGTCGAGAGATACAGAAAACTAATAATCTACCGTATGTGTGGTCGCACGCGACCACCCTCGCGTTCCATGTACAACTACCCTACTACACAATTCTACTTTGTCCTTACGAGATTCTTAAAGTGCTTCAAGTATCGGTCATTGCATGGCTAAAATCTCAGGTGAGCCATGCGTGCGGTGTCTACGAAGTCAAGCTTGGTCTAAACTAACCACGTCGCCATGGGTTAGAGAGCGAGCGGGTTGGAAGTAACCATCGTCACAGCACACAATGTGGCCCGTAGACTGGTGCCAGATTGGGTGGGACCAACACACAGCACAGCGGTCGCGAAAGCACTTTACCGACAGCACTTACTGTCTTGGCTCAGCAACTTGATTATCTCATTCGATCTCGCAAGATGGGAAAGGAGAGCAGAACAAGTTCATACATGCAGCACGTACATCCCCTCGAGCAAACCCCGATCCATGTAGACTATTTGTTGTCTTCAATGTACGACATAAAGCGTGGGGGTAGGACATGATCGACACATCGACACACCGCAGGCGTCTTGTGCACGTGATCGACGCACTGGCCACATGGCTACAGCATCGGCATGGCGTGGGTGTCTGCTTATAATCGCAATCCAGCCTCCGCGTCTGCCGGTACTGTGCAAAAAGCCCACCGGATGTGTACGTTCTGTGGTGCAAGGATACAGTAGAAAAAAAAATCACATGACATCAACTATCAACAACCAACAACAACAGCGGTATGCATACATACAGAGACAACGGTCATTTACAAGTCGAAGAGCAAAAACAGTCAACCAAAGCTCCAAAACAGCACACATGGGTAGAAGACTCCTGAAACGGTGGTGAATTCGCCAAAAACGACACCGATCAGCAGTGCCGACTCCCCTTGATCCATTCCACACGGCCATCTCTCATCGCGCTCACGACATATTCCCAACTTCGATGGGTCCACGCGTGTAGGACACACGGAATCCACAGGCGGCAACCAGCGCCGTTGCCTTATAAAAGTAGAAGAGCTCCCTTAACATGCTGGTCGTAGTGGCAGACATCGGGGGAAACACGCGCCGCGTCAGACACCATACAACTACGAACTGTACCTTGACCATCCTATCCAGTTTGTCCTTGGCTTCGTCGGCAGCCAGCATTTCCTTCTCGGTTAGGGGCTTCGCATAGAAGGCGGCAGCAGCATTGGTCCCGTTGCCTCCTGAAAAGGGAGGACATGACAAGAGCACGACAGGAGGGAAGTCGAAATGGCTAAACGTGTCGGAACAACCAAGCCAAAAACGGGCGTTGATTGACTCAAGAGGATCTACAAGTTTGAGTACATCCGCCCCCTCCCCCACTTTTCTAGTGATTGTAGAACGTCATCCGCGGAGTCACAGTATGATACTACCGTACCTTCACCAAGCCCACTATGGTGAGCATATTTATTTCAAGCAACGGAGCTAGAAAGTAGCCCAGAGAGGTAGCGCTAACAACCAGGTCATGACTCGTACTACTGTACGTCTGACAGCAGTGTTGGAATCGTCTCGACGATTCCTCGGACGGAGGACACCTTGCGACATCGTAGAATTGTAATATGAAAACTGGATATCTTAGGAGAGTTAGTTGTTGCTGTTGCTTCGCAGCCCGAATTACCACGATACATGGAAGTAGTCAGAGAGAGAGAAAACACAGCTGCTGAATTGCACAGCAGCAGTGACAGCAGTGGAAGGCGCAGTCATGGCGGATGGGAGTGCAGAGCAGCTTCACCCGCTCCAGAACACGTGATGTAGTTGGGAACACATGGTGTGGCATCACCATCGCCATCGCCATTGACATGATCGATGCCGGCCTGGTCTGCACGATCACAAACTCCCTCGCAACCTTTGCGGGCTCGCCCGGCACTATTTCTCTTGGGGTATCCTGCTCTCGACATAAAGCGTTCGCTGCTCGAATGGCCGAAGCGTTGCGGGCTACCATAATAAACAGCGGTCGTGCTGCATAGTCCCTACCTGGCGCAGCTGTACACTACCTGAAAAAAAAAACACAGCGAGCGAATAGCTTCTCATCGAGTTAGATAGTGCGCGCGGACATCATCGTATCTCTCCCCGGCCGTACAACACTATTGAAACACATGATACACACTGTTGAACCCCGACCCACAGCATACATACACTCATCCCCACAATCGCGCTGATGACCTGCTGAACGAACGATACCAACAATGCAGCCGTACTATTACTATTATCATAAGTGACGGTGGTTCGATGTGCTGCATGCATGACTACTGCTGTACCCACGCTCGTGAAATATTAAGAGTTTAAGTAACAGCCGAGCCACGCCAGCGAGTGCAGCAGCGCCCGCCATTTGCCGTGGTGTCGGGAACTCAAAAATAGGTACTCCACTCCGTACCCAAAGAAGATGGTAAAAGATAGAGCGGGTAAAATAGTGCGGCTTCTGTATGCATAGCATTTTTATCGGTACATCCGAAACCCCGAACGGGACGTGGTTCTCTCCTGAAACTGGATTCTTATGTATATAGGCATCGATCACAACAATAATTTATGCATATCACAACGGCGACCGAAACTACAGAGTACGCAGATACAGCACATTATAATACATGAGTTGCGGACCCCTCGGGGCCATTTTATTTGAGTGTACCTTTTGAGGGTAAGTTAGCCTGCGACCACGGGAATCGACCGCGTCGAGTGTTGTATCAGTACGGACATACCAAGGTACTGGGTAGAGAGAGATCGGAACGGTGAAAACAACAACAATAACAACAACAACAACAACAACAACAACAACAATAGATCATAAGGCATTTTTTTTTTCTTTCTAAACTTGCCTGAAATACAAGCGAACTTCCAAACTTCCAGCTGTAAATTCCACCTACATGAACTTGCTGGCAGACAGCTTATCGGCTCGACCCTACACGTAGACCTGTTTTGCGAGGCTTTTGGGCCCCAGCCAGTGCTTCTATAGGTCAACCGGAGCTGACTGCAATCAAGAAAATTCACTGAACATCGACCTGCAGGCTTGCGTGTGCCCGTCAAGAGGAATCGGCCTAAAGCATCAGCAGGAAGATGAGGAGAGACAGATGTCTGCCTACAGCAGTACCTGAAGCGCAACAGCAGCAGCGGCAAACGTTTTCAAGACGCAACACACCTGCTGGGACTGAAACATCGCTGGGTCGAACTCCTCCACCAGCATTTCCTACAGAAGGTCGGCCATCCTTATCTTGAAATCCCTGAGCATGCTGAGGAGGAGGCATCTAGGAAGCGAAACCGTTGCTGTCTGCTGCTGCTGGTCCAATGTGCCTCCACATGTAGTAAGTATGACGACCCAACAGAAACACAGCAGCAGACACAAAACCCTTTCCGCCTGAACTCTATGAGCTCTAGCTCCCTCCGCTGGGTGGCTTTTAGCCAGCCCCCTCTCCCTCTCTTCGTCACAAAGGATACCCAAGAGAGAGACGGATAGAGGGAAGGAGAGATAGGAGGAGCGACAGAGAGGGGGAGAGATAAGCAGAGAGAGGGCAGGAACCACAGGGCAGGGCAACCGAAAAAGTTATCCAGGCTCAGGCTAGAAACAGGACAAACTCCCGACCTCTGTGTTTGATTTGAAGGAGGTGTTCTTCAGTCCTAACTGCGCCCCCCCCGCAGCGACATTTTTTTTTTTCTTAATCACACAACAAATCCGAATCTATCTACACCCCCCTCTCTTCCCCGCGCTGCCTCGGCAAGGTTTTGCGTAGGCACGACCCATAGCGAGGGGGGGGTCTTTCTAGCGAGTAGGGCTAGACTCACCCTCAGGGGACCGATACCTTCTTGCTGCGGCGCACCCGCCGCGAGGCGTGCGTAGTGGTGGAGTTGGGTCGGCACTGGTGCGTCAGGTACAAAGGTGCAGATGCGCGGGCCTCCAGGCCGTCGGTGTAGGCAGCAATGCCCATCTCATCTTTGTGCGCGGAGGCAGACGTCATCAGAAAGGTGGACGGGCACTATGTACACGGCCCTAGGTTTGCTAGAGGGAGCTGTACTGTCTCAGTAACCTGGTTTTGCCATCAAAGGAGGAGGGGACAGGTGGTGACGAGCTGATCGGGCTGGTAAGAACCCTGCAACGAGGAAGAAAGCGAGGAAACCAACTGGGAAGGAAAGCAACGAGAGCGTGTACGAAGCGGAGCGGGTCGAGTTTGGTCGTGCTAGGACTGGCCACAGCGGCACCGGAGCAGCGGCACCGGAGGAGCGGAACCGGAGCAGGCGGACGGAATCGAACCGTGGCGCACTCACAAATATTTGTGCCACTTGCTGCTGCGCATGTACAGCAGCAGCACAGCAGCAGCAGTAGTAGTCTTCTAGTAGTAGTAGTGTAGTAGTCTTCAGGTCGGGTAAGACTACCACCTGAAGCTCGACTGCTTCAGGACGAAGGGGACGCAAAACTCAAGTGAATACGATGCGTATATATGCATAGTCTAGAGTAAACCGGCCAATTAAGGAACGCTTAATTGATTCACCTACCTCTCGCGCCAACAACAACAGCTCGTTCTCGGGCGTGAGAACGAATAATGACTGTTTTTTGAGTATCGGACGATAGGGTACATCATCGTAGGCTACCTCTAGCAGCAGCGGCGGCCTCTCTCTCTCAGTTTCCGCGGAGAGGGGCACATGACACCAACAACACACAGACGCTGCGACGCACAACCATTGGTGCGACATGTACTGCTGTACGTCTCTCTAGACTACACTTTTGTGCGCGAAGGCCTAGTGTGCGACCAGTTCCTCCCGTGCTAGCCTCATTACGTACCCATCACACGCTTGAACGCTTTTTTTTGAGATTTCTCGATCAAAGCTCGAACCAACAAGCGAATTTCGGAAGCACAGCTGCTGCTGTTGCTGCAACCAAATGTTGATCTATCCTCTCGCTTCCTCCGCCGATAGCTAACAGCAGCAGTGTATGGCACACCCTTCTCCCGCCGTCTCGCCCTCGCTGCGGTCTGTGTCTCCCTCTCCCTGTTTGTCCATGTCTGGTTCTGTGTGTGTGTGCTTTCATTATTAGCATCGACCGCGCTAACCGGCTGACCAAT
>CACKRE030005068.1:47995-86606 GCA_902602495.3 Ectocarpus sp. CCAP 1310/34 | reverse complement strand
AACCACTTTGCGCTGGCTAGGCACGGGGAGTACGAGATGAGAAAAGCGTACAACTTGGCAAAAAGTGACAACGTGAATGATGATCCCAGTTCCTTCAGTAGGCAGATATCTGGTATCATTAGTGCGCAGGAGCTGAACAACCGTTCATGTTTGAGCGACAAGGATGCGATACGTGACCAGCAGCACGACGCTCTGAACACGTGGATTGGTGATTCTTTGTTCGACGGGAACAAACCCGAGCCGACTGACGGTGTTGTAGAAAAGCTGATGCGTGAGATACTTGCACAGAATCGAGAGATTTTGATGCAGAGCAGAGGAATCTCAACTGAAAACATTCGGGGAGACGATGAGACGAAAGAGCTTCAGAAGCAACTTGGGAAAGAGGAACTTAAGTTCAAAATAGTCAAAATGCAAGTCGAGAGGCAAGAGATTGAACGAAAGCATGGGCTTAGTGCGAGCGCGGGGTCGGGTTCGGTGGTAGGTGACAAGCGCCCTTCTGTCCAACCCTCTTGTGACAAGGGAGATGCGTCGTGTAAGGGTGTCGAGAGCACAGACGAGGCCAGTCAGCCCCCAAGAAAGCGGGTGAAGAGGGGTACATTTTCGGTCGACCTTATGCCTCTCTTGCTGCGGATGAATGCGCTTTTCAACGAGAAGGTTGTCGAGATGAAGTTGGTTCCGGGTAAGTCATATCCGCGACGCACATTGGAGAACTGCATGTACCATGTTTCTACGTTTGGCGGATTGTGTAAGGATCAGGTCAGAGAGTACATGGTGGCGCACGTTGGGGAGGACGATTCCAGTCGTAGCGATGTGCTTCAATTCTACGAACTGTTTCCCATAAGAAAGAAAGAGAAAATGGTCAGGGATATTGTTGGGAGGCAGAAGCAGGAGGGGAGAAGCGAGTGGTCCTATTGGTTTTGCAAGGGTTGCAAGAAAGTAGAGTGCGTGTGCGACAGCCAGAATATGTGATCGTTTTTTTTTTTTAACTGTGGTCGGTGATTGGCATGTGCTTTTGACTTGGACACGTTGTGTCATTGAATTTATTTCAAAATTGCATTGAACCATGTTTTGTGACAAGCCGGGACGACGCGGCCCGGTTGTGGCAATTTTATTGTGTCGCCTGGATTTCGCGTTGAGAGATGATCAAAAATGATTAAGTCAATTATACTTCCATCACACACCAGGACGCCGAGGGTTTTTAGAAATATCTCTCGGGAACCCAAACGCGCCATGTGGGCCCCGATCTCTCGGGGAAAATGTTGCTGCACGTCCCGCGGGACGCACGTAAAAACTGCTGAAATTAGATACGCTCGATTTGCCTAGTACTGTATGTCCCTGACAGCTAAAACTACCAGAAGCCATGTTTTTCGTGTATTTTCCCAACTGTTTGCAAAAAATGTCTTCCGCCTCGCTGAAAGATCTAGGAAACGAAATGCCGTATTTCATCTCGGCAAGCGTGCGAACCAGATTGGCCACCACCCGCCGGTTGAAGTCTGGGACGCGCTTATCCGTCCCCTCTCCTTTCACATGAAATTTTTGCCAAGGATGCGCAAGAGGCAGCCAACCTCAAACTCCGTGTAAGCTTTCCTTTGCTAGACCTCCCAAAATCAATCGGCATCAGCTTCAGATGTTTCTTCGACGCGTCGGTGTACACGTACCCCAAGTNGCGCAAGAGGCAGCCAACCTCCAACTCCGTGTAAGCTTTCCTTTGCTAGACCTCCCAAAATCAATCGGCATCAGCTTCAGATGTTTCTTCGACGCGTCGGTGTACACGTACCCCAAGTTCCACAAGTGTAGATCGGCATGTGTCAGTTTGTGCCTTCCGAAAGAATCCAATAGATAAAAAATATTGAGCATAAGCTGTCCGAGCTGTTCTTTTGACTTTGGGGATGTAGCCAGTCACCGATAACGCCAGCAATCTCCTCCATCACGATGATGTGGACCAAATGGCCCCGGGGGTGATACTCTATGTCGTCATCATCGTATTCGAGGTCGTTCAGTCGCTCGTGTGCCGATTTTCTCAATCGTTTTTTTACCCTAGTATCTTGGGGGCAAGACCCTTACCGTGGTAATTCTTTTGAGCAACGGCTTCGCCCTTTATTTCCTTCGCGGAACCAATCTGACTTTGATTACTGCTCTGGTGCCATCATTTCTCAGCGCGCGGAAGACGTGGCCGAACGATCCCTCGGAGATGAATTTCGTAACCTTCCAGCCTCTGACACATGAAGCTTTGAGCATGCTCGTCAGCGTTTCACGCAGCCTGTTGGGGTTTTTCGCGGTGGGTAGGTCTCGAGGCACGAGATCGCGACCAAGGCCCACCTTGAGAATCAGACGACGAGCCTGGAGTTGCGACAGCTCGCACCACACACTTGGCCGTGAGCGAGTCGCTGCCTTCTTGAGCCTGCTACTTGTTCGGGGTACAGCGGTTTTTTTCTTGCGGGGCACCGATCCCTTCTTATGGCATCGATTGGTCAGGGGGTTTCTTTCCAGAGGTTCGAGAGGAAAACCCAACCTCAGAAATACTTTGATGTTCTGCAGGGTATGGAATAGTGTATCCTTGAGGAGTACAAAATTAAGAAACCTGGCTGCCGCGGTCGGTGCGCGCAGAGGCGGCGGTGGCCTGGGGCTTCGGCACGGGCGGCACGAGAACAGGTAATGCCGACACCCCCAACGGCGCAAACCGTGACCCTGGGGTACACTTCTCTTTGCCACAGCGTTTTATTGTTTCTTATTATGCATACCGGCCCGATCATAAGAAAGTTGACTACAAGAAAGTGAGGCTGAGATTTTTCAAAATTTAAGAAAGTGCCCAGGCTGGGCACTGCCTCGGACATAAGAAAGTTGGCCCCTTACTATGCTAAGGGTGGCCTGACATGCCAGGCCCACCTCGTGGCGTATGTGCATCTCCACATCTCCACCACACACAGCGGATTTTCGGAAAAAAAGAAGAAAAAAAATCACCCCCCCCCCCCCCCCTCGCTTCTGGGAATATTTTCCCCCAAAAAATAGTTGTGTACGTGCACTTAGGGTTAGGGTTAGGGCGGCCAGCACCTACCGCAAGGGGGTGTGTGGCTCTTCGTTGGGAGTGCCCGAGGAGCAGTTCATCTTGTTCGCCGACAACCTTCATGGCCAGACTACCGACGAGTTCAAACGCATTTTGATGGAGAAGTGTAACACGCTTCTCTGGCTTCTCCCCAACAAGTGTACCGACGAGGTCCAGCCCGTTGACGCCGGCTACGGACGTCTGTTTAAGTGTACGTGGGAAAGTTCCTCGACGAGTGGCTGCTGGAGGCGGATCACGTAGAGTTGTGGGAGTCGAACAAGCTGACTGCATCTCAGCGTAGGATTTTGATCACGCAATGAGTCGGCGAAGCAGGTAAGAAGATCGACGTTGACATGTGCGTCGAGTACCGCCGTCGCCTTTTCAGGAAGAAGACTGGCTTGGCGATGACCGTTGACGGCAACGAGGACGACCTCATCAACCTCGAAGGTGTTGAGGGCACGTTCTCCTTCATGGACATGGACATTACGCCCGAGCCGCTGGAGGATGTGCTCCTGGCATCACCTGCTCCTGCCGATGAGGAACACCCCCCCGGTTCAAGCGACGAGGACGACGATTTAGATGGAGAGGAGGGGGGTGGCGGCAGTGGTGGCACGAACGACGACTTGGCGACATTAGACTTTGACGATGATCTCGATGAAGCCGAGGAGCCGTTGCGTCTCGACATCCCGGCGGGATACACACTGTAGAGCCGAGTACCTGCCGCACTCAATGCAGAACTCATTAAGCGATCGATAGTGCTGCGGTTAGGTATCGGGTGGCTGCAGGGGACCATCACACGACAGGCTCAAGTGCGCACGCGTCACCACTACGACTACAGAGTATTTTTGGAGCGTGACAGTAGCACGCACGCCATTGACTAAGTACTCGGTGGACTAGTCTGCGGGCGTGGGGTGGACGAGTCCGGCGAAGAGGAGGAAGAGGAGGAGGAGGAAGAGGACGGAGTCGCACGGGCGAGGAGAGGAAAGGGGAAAGGCCGGGGCAAGCGCAAGCGCACCGCCCCACACGCCACAAGATCTAGTGGCAGGTCTCGCTCGGTTAGCGTCCAACTGTCGGACCAAGGGTTTGAAGCTTGAAATTTGTGCGTGATTTTTGTGCTTTCGTTCCTCTACTGGCGGCGGTTTCTGTTGATGCCTCAGTCGGGGTCGCAACAGCAGGAGGTAAAAACACCGGGGTTTGAAGTACCTACATACGAATTATACATGTTGGGTTTTGTCCACGAGCCTTGCATGTTGCAGAGGTAGCGTGTGATGGAGAGCCACCACTACTCTCTTTCCCACACGGCTACGTTACCTAATACGAACTTTGTTCTAAGATTGCTATTAGGAGTAGCGAGGGCGGGACATGTGTCAGACGGCTGGTCATCGATGGGGTACTAAGGTAGCGTTCAACATAGCAACAATATTTTGTTGGAGGCTACAAATAAGAGAGTACGATCCAAGAAAGTGTGGTGTCCCGCTCGGAAAGAATAAGAAAGTCAGGCTGGGCCCGATTTCTGGTTTCTTATGATCGGGCCGGTACTGTATACCCGGCATAGCGACGACCCCAACCCACCCGCGCTGCACGTCCCGCTGGACACGTGTGGCCCTCAAATGCTAGTGTGAAACTGAATAATGTAAAGCGATGGCGACGGCGGGTTAGTTTGTTGGGAAAAATAGCGCCCCACTTCCATTTTCATAGGCTCATTGGTTGATGTGGTCGCTTCGGCGCGCGTAAAGGAGGTCCCGGCTTGAGAACCTATGTTTCAGGGTCGGAGGCGCGCGCTAAAAACGTATGCTTGGGTTGTGTTGTGGGTCAGATGCACANTGGCCCTCAAATGCTAGTGTGAAACTGAATAATGTAAAGCGATGGCGACGGCGGGTTAGTTTGTTGGGAAAAATAGCGCCCCACTTCCATTTTCATAGGCTCATTGGTTGATGTGGTCGCTTCGGCGCGCGTAAAGGAGGTCCCGGCTTGAGAACCTATGTTTCAGGGTCGGAGGCGCGCGCTAAAAACGTATGCTTGGGCTGTGTTGTGGGTCAGATGCACGCGGCCGTCATCTAAGGCGCGCGTAGAGGAGGTCCCGCCCGGCTTGTGACAACGACGACGATGGCTTCCAAACATGTACGCGGAAACCTCTGTTTCAAGGTTCTACGCCCGCGCGAAAGGTTGTGGGTCAGATGCGCGCGGCCGCCGCCATCTACTGTTTTTTCGTACGTCGTCATCGTGCCAAACTGTCCATATGTGTAAGACCACGAACCAGCAGTTCGAAGTCCGCAGCGGGACTCGGTGGTAGGAGAGGTAGGGGAGATACACGCACGACACGTGCAGGAAAGAAACACAATAGGGGACACGGCAAAAAAAGGCACACCGGAGACAAGCAAAAACAACAAAACAAGCACGCCATGCTAGCCCAGTCTTCCCCCAAGGGTGGTCCCGGAACCTCCACAGAGTGCACAAAACAACAAAACAAGCACGCCATGCTAGCCCAGTCTTCCCCCAAGGGTGGTCCCGGAACCTCCACAGAGTGCACAAAACAACAAAACAAGCACGCCATGCTAGCCCAGTCTTCCCCCAAGGGTGGTCCCGGAACCTCCACAGAGTGCACAAAACAACAAAACAAGCACGCCATGCTAGCCCAGTCTTCCCCCAAGGGTGGTCCCGGAACCTCCACAGAGTGCACAAAACAACAAAACAAGCGCTTTCATGCGGATGATGGAGAAAATCACCACCACTACAGACGGAGATCTTTTCAAAGTACATAAATCAACTCTTGTCTCTTGTTCTTCCCAATCGAGTCTCAACAGAACGGGGGAACGAACTCAGCTTTGAATATTGACAAACAGGACCTGGCCTGAGTGTCTCACGCCACCAGAGCAGCACCACAACCGTTCGCCAAGTACCCTTTTCTCTCGGAAAAAGATGTCTCTCTTTTAGAAGCAAAAACACAGGAGTCGAATGTTGCGCTTTGAAAAGCTAAAAGCTGATAGAAATGGGGCTATTCGAATATCACTTTTCAAAAGTCACAGAGCTCTTATTCTCACAACGAGTCTCGGTGGCACGCAGGAACGAACTCAACCTTGAATATTGACAAACAGAACATGGTCTGAGTGTCGTACTCAGCCAGAGCAGAACCACAATGCACCGAGACACCCCTCGAGAATCAAAGACATGGGTCAAATACTGTGCATCGAACAGTCGGCACGAAAACAACGCTCGACAACAAAAAAGACAATAACTGCATTGTCTGGAGGCAGGCATAAAAACACCGAGAAAAAAATGTAGATTTTGTCGCATCATACCAAGAAACAAGTGCTGGGTCCGCGCGTTGCAGGCAATGGTGAAGATAGGTTATATCTTCTTCCTGCGATGTTTGGACCTGCCCCACACAGTCTGACCAGCCACAGAAATCTGTTTCGGTCACATTGGTGAAGCGACTATGATTCTTGATATAATTTGAACAAAATGCCTACATATGTCTTGTGTGTTTCAAGTACGTGCCGTCGCATTGCACCAACAAGTTACTGGAGGACACCACAAGGAAATACTCTAACTCTAACACAAGCCAAACCCAGAAGTAGGTGCGCAGCCAGCCACAGCCGTCGTCGCCGTTGTCGCGGCGCTCTCGTCCTCCTCGCTCGCGCGATCTCGTACACCCCGGCTCGATCCACATGTAGCTGGCGTCGTCTCGATCGCTAAATAAAACAACACCCAAAAAGCGGTGTCGACAACGACAACCTAGCAAAGCGCACCAACGCAAGACGTCACTCGAGAGGCTGAGCCCCGCGCGAGGGGGGCTACGGCGCACTCATACTCGATCTTTTAACGGACTGAGCTTCTCGCGCCCGTTAAAATATCTAGTTTTTTCCAAGAGTTCGGTCAAGTGTTTGTTTGCTCGCACGACTACCTAAAGAGCTGTGCAATGCACAAGGTTGAACGCATGTCTAAACTTTGTCCAAACGAGCGGAGACGGCAGAACTGGGAGATTGTACCATAGCTCTAGTCTGATACTGATCGGGGCCACGTCAACGACGAAACGGATCCATAAAATGGAACTGCGCCGAGTGACCCATGTAATCAACTCCCTTCTACTGCCGCTCGATCAGACAAGGTTAAGACATGGGTTTAAACGTTGTGCATTCCACAGCAAGACTAAACAAAAGCTTAGGGGCATGATTTCCCTACCAACACCATCTCAAAAATAAAGCAAGTCTTCAAGGAACGGACATCGAGTGCGCATCGCAATCCGGAGATTGCTTGGCACCGAATTAGTTCCCGCCCTTTCCGAGGTGTGTGTCAGACAGAGGATCAACACACGACAGAGAGAGACGAACTTGTTTTTTTCGAGAGGATACCCAGAACGCAAGGCATACCACATTTCACAGGTGTGCAAAAAGATCTACAAACACCAGCAGTATCGTCGTTGCACGGAGCTCGGCCAATCTTCTCGAGCTGACGATCCGTCCTGCCGAGTGAAGAGAGGGAGGAGACCGTGGGTTGTAAGCGAGCGGGGGTGGTGTTCATGGAAGCAGTGGCGCGGTCCGCAGAGAGCGGATAAAAAATACTTCGTGTATGGATACCAGGTATTGAAGAAATAATATTTTACCCGGCCGATCTTCGCCCACAAAATACCCCGTTTTCAAAGCTTATAACCTCGTGTGTGGGAATGATAGCTTCGTTGAACACGCGAAACCATAAACTGCTGCAACACTTCGAGTAAACACACCAAAGAGGGGGCAGTAGATGTGAGCCGTTAAGGCTTTGTTTTCTGTCCGCAACGTGTGTTCTATTCGAACAGCGCATCACACCCAAACGGGGCCAGGCTGTGGATCGCCAGGCTGTCCACACGTAGCCCTACTCCAGAACCATGTAGACTTCGGAGAAGGCGTGCGCGATTTAGGTCGAAGTACGAGGCGTGTGGGAGGATAGAGAGAGAGAGAGAGAAAATCGAATGCTACTCTCCCCACCTGTGCGCAAGGTGGCCCCCAGCGAACATTGCCTCAACACTTCGAGTTAACACACCAAAGAGGGGGCCTTGCAGCAGGTAGGTGTACAGCCAGCAGTAGATGTGAGCCGTTAAGGCTTTGTTTTCTGTCCGCGACGTGTGTTCTATTCAACCAGCCCATCACACCCAAACGAGACCAGGCCATGGATCTCCAGGCTGTACACACGTAGCCCTACTCCCGAAGCTATCAAGACTACAGGAGAAGGCGTGCGAGATTTAGGTCGAAACACGAGGCGTGTGAGCGGAGAAGCGAGAGCGAGACAGAAGATCCAACGCTACTCTCCCCACCTTTGCGTAAGGTGCCCCCCGGCGAACAATCCGGCTCAGCTGGGTAGTTGTGGGAGGATCTTGTGCTGTTGCGTAATGCGGGTGGCAGAGGATGGAAGAGTGGGTGTGTGGGCACCGGTGGTGAAGATCGGGGTATCGTAAATTGTTTTTGGAGGTACGCAAATATGATTGTACGGAGCCCCGCCCATTTTTCCGAAATTCACGTTACACCGTCCGTGGCAAGGACAAGAAAGAGTAGTGTGCGACGCAAACAAGAGCGGCACACTGAGGCAGCCGGAAGCGGTGGCCAAAGCTCCCTTTCTGCCGACAGTGGTGCCGAACGTATGCAGCAGCAAGAAGAGGTGAGAACAATCTTTTTGTTTTTGGTCCGCATCTGACGACAACAGCAGCGTTGCCTGCTTTCCTTGTCATGTGGCATGTCACCGGCTTTGCTAGAATAAGGTTCATGCGCGGATCCAGCCAAGTTTCGCGTTTTATAGCAAGCGTCATCTGTGGCAACGCATCGAACGCGTAGCCTTCTAGTCGAAACACACGAAGAAAATAAAATGAGAAGGATCGACGTTAGTTTGCTGCCACCGCTCCGCCGCCGCCGCCGCCGCCGTCACCCCTGCTGCTGCTGCTGTTGCTGCTGCTGCTGCTGCTGCTGCTGCTGCTGCTGCTTTTTTTCTTCCTCACGGTCTCTCCTCTGATCGATCAACGGGGCTCAAGAGAAGAAGCAAGAGCCGTTTCTCCAACTGAAAGTGCTTTTGAACACATGCCTTCTCGCTCCCTTCTGTTTAGGTTGACGCGGGGGATGAACCCCACGTGGAGCAAGAGGAGAAGGAGGACACCACCGCCGCCGACGCAGCCGACGCAGCCGCAGCTCCCGCCGCCGCCGCCACCCCCCCCCGGCATGGTTTTTGCGGAGCTGCACCGGCTTTTTCTGCAGCAGCGCCAGCAATAGTGCCAGCAGAGGGAAGAGCGGTACCAGCTACAGCACCAGCCCGGTCTAGAGCAACGGAACCAGCTGCTCTATCTACAGAAAGAAGAGGTGCAGCAGCAACACCAGCAGCATCGTCTGGAGAAACAGCTGCAGCAAGAGCAGCAGGCGGAGCAAGAGCGTTTTCTGCGCATGACGCTGCAGAAAATGCAGCAGCAGCAGACACAGGTGCGTAGATGTCGTTTTATTTCCTTCGAGAGACGTAATTTCTTCCTTTGATACCCACAGCTCGTTGACAACCTCCCCGAATCTTTCTTCCTCATCGTTTAGGCAGCGACCGAAGGTGGTGGAGGCTCTATGGAAAACGAGGAGGATGAGCCCGCCGGTGGAGCCTCGGCCACCGCCGGTGGAGATTCGGGCGCAGCCGGAGAGTCCAAGCCCAAGCAGAGGAGGCCGCCGCCGGTGGAGCCTCGGCCGCCGCCGGAGACACGAGGGCGGAGCCGGTCATGCCCAAGCCGAGCCAGCTGACCAGGAGGGGGAGGGCGGAGGGCTGCACGGAGGAGAGGCTCTCGCGGAGGCCCGCGGCCAGGAGCGTGGTCTACCGGAGAGCTTTTGAAGGTGTGTTTTGTATGCATTACAAGTCTGTCCTCGCTCCCCGCTCAGCAGCAGTAGCAGCAGCAGCTGGATGTTGCACAGGGAGAGCAGTGCCAGCAGCAGTGCCAGTAGAGGGAAGAGCGGTACCAGCTCCAGCTCCAGCCCGGTCTAGAGCAACGGGACCAGAAGCTGCTCTATCTACAGAAAAAAGAGGTGCAACAGCAACACCAGCAGCGTCATCTGGAGAAACAGCTGCAGCAAGAGCAGCAGACGGAGCAAGAGCGTTTTCTGCAGACGACGCTGCAAGAAATGCAAGACACAGGTGCGTGCGTGAATGGCAAACACCATTTGAGAGAGAGAGATGTAGTTTTTTCCTTTGACACCCACAGCTCGTTGACACACTCCCCAAATCTTTCTTCCTCCTTGTTCAAACTGCGACCGAAGGCGGGAGAGGCTCTGTGAAAATCGAGGAGGAAGCCACCGGTGGCCCCAGCCGCCGCCGGTGGAGTTTCGGGCGAGGCCGGAGAGAGCAAGGGTGGGGTCGTCCAAGCCCAAGCAGAGGAGGTCGCCGCCGGTGGAGCCTCGGCCGCCGCCGGAGAGCACGAGGGCGGAGCCGGTCATGCCCAAGCCGAGCCAGCGGACCAGGAGGGGGAGGGCGGAGGGCTGCACGGAGGAGAGGCTCTCGCGGAGGCCCGCGGCCAGAAGCGTGGTCTACCGGAGGGCTTTTGAAGGTGTGTTTGGTGTAGTCTGGCCTCACTCCCCGCTCCCGGATAAGCGATCGGAAACGCCGTCTACCAGCGGGCTTTTGAACGTGCTTATTTTTACGATATATCATTGCAGGTGGGGCCGGGACCGGAGGAGGCTCTGTAAAAATTGACCGGTGGCGCCCCAGCCGAAGTCGGAAGGGGCGAGGGTGGGGTCGGTCAAGCCCATGCCGAGGAGGGGGCGGGCGGGCGGCGGGCAGGATGGAGGAGAGGCTCCCGCGGAGGCCCGCGGTCAGAAGCGTGGTCTACCGGAGGGCTTTTGAAGGTGTGTTTTTGTTTGTTTCGTAGCTTCTACAGGCAGCTGGCCTCGCTCCCCGCTCCCGGATACGCCGTCGGAAACGCAGTCTACCACCAGACTTTTGGACGCGTGTTTTTTTTGTGATATCATTGCAGGTGGGGCCGGGACCGGAGGAGGCTCTGTGGAAATTGAGGAGGCGGCGAGGGTGGGGTCGGTCAAGCCCAGACCGAGGAGAGGGGGGGCGGCGGGCAGCATGGAGGAGAGGCTCCCGCGGAGACCCGTGGTCAGAAGCATGCTCCACCTGAGGGCTTCTGAAGGTGTGTTTTGTGTTTGCTGATGTAGTCTGGCCTCTCTCCCCGCTCCCGGATAAGCGGTCGGAAACGCAGTCTACCACAGGACTTGTGACCGTGTGTTTTTTTATCGTATGTCATTGCACAAAATCCAATCGTAATATCCCGCCGCCCCAAATATTTCCCTCCGCAGATATGTTGCCAGGCCGGGCTTTCTTCGCCCGTTCGTGCGGAGGAAGAGGGGTTGTTCGGCGTACCCGCTCCCCGCGAGAACAAGGGCGAGAGGGGCACGAGACCTTGGTGGCAACTGCGCCTGAACGCCAGCCGCATATATTGCAGCGGGGGAAGCACGGGCGGCTGCCTAATGTTTTTTATGGGGCTTAGGGCCTGCCTGTGGGGGTTTGGACGGGTTTGGTGTACATGCGCGTCTGACGATTAAGAGGGCGCTGAACATATTGTTGGCTTGACACATTTTTTGGGGCATGTTTCGGTGTTTTTCAAGGTTGTATATACACGGGTGGCGCTGTTTTTTTGTGGTGCTTTAACACATGAATTAGGGCCTCGCTCGGGGTTTTTAATGGGGTTTTAAATGCGGAAGAGTACGGACAGCCTGATACTGGAAGAAAAGCAGCGGGGCACAACTGTTGGCAGGTATTAATTACATCGTGTGCAAATTGAACTGCCAGTACCGTAGATGATTGTAGAGACGACACTTAATACACAATCCAGATTCATGAGCGTGACAATCAACGACACCCCTCTCCGCGAACAAGCACTGTGCAACAAATAAGCGCAAAAAAAAAGTTTTTCGACTTTTTTCTTGGAACAGAAAAGCGGGAGAGGTCCTGTTCACCCCCACCAGAATCAAGCACTGTGCAGAAAATAAGCGCAAAATAAACGCGTTTTCGACAGTTTTCATGAACAGAGGTCCTGTATCAGCCACACCAGAGACCACACATCCATCGGCGAGGAAGGAGGTGTGTGAAGCCGTGGACAGAGATCGTATTTCACACAAACAGCCCTATCTGTTTTGAGGGCTGAACGCATTTTTTGATAAAATGCCCCAGGGTACGTGCCCCCACCCGAATATATGTACGGAGCCACCGACCCACAATGGCACACATGGCAGCAACCAACAGCATAGCTAGTGTGCACATTGTACTCAAGAACGACGGGTTCCAACTCCATCGCGCGTCCACCGTGCCTGCAAATCGAGCGTGCTATCAGGTGAGAGGTGAGAGAGTGCGGGGAGACCCTCCGACGGTACTTGTGAAACATTTGGTGCGTCTTCCAGAACTCTAGCCTTGTGGTCGCGCAGCTGCCATTTTGCGTGTGGCGCGCAGCCGACGAATTTGCGAGACAGCAAGATATGTGCAACCCCAGAGAATTCCGCGCGTGGCCTGATAAGCTGGTTTGCTTGCGGCCGACCTTTTATTTTTTATTTTCCACCGAAGTTGTTTTGCCTTCCAACCCTATGGTTCTTTTCCACCGAAGTCGTTGCATTTTTGCCGCCCAAGTGCTTTGCGATGTGATGCAAAGCAGCACTACTGTTTGTAGCACATGCCTTCTACTCTTGTGCTGAGTTGGCGACGAAGTTGGCAGCACTTCGTAGCATCGTTCAAGCTAGATGGTCTGCGGCATAATTTTGATGCTGCACAACACAACAGCAGCTGCGGACGCAAGAAGTTGTTCGCGAGTTATGCGCAGAGGGTGCCATCCCGCTGGCAAACCAGTGATCTTTTCAGAACTTCGGTTGCTATGCACACTGGTGCAGCAGCATGTGACTACCGTGGCGCAACAGTTTCGAGCAGCGGGCATAGAGTCTTCGTGATGAACGCAGTTATTTTTCTCGTCATGATGTACCCAAACGTATGCGCGGGCAGACATGTCGTGACGTTGTCCCCTAATTACATATGATTTTCGTCACCTTTCATATATTCGTTCGCGTGTGGTGCCACTCTGCCGCGTGTTTTCGTTGAGTCTCAGCAAGAGGTCGGCGTCCGGGAGGATAAGCGGCGGCGGGAATGCAACGCGCTCCCGCCAATGGAGGCCAAGTGGGCCTGGCAGCCGCCGTGGACCCCACCACGGCCGAGGTGCGTATTATTTTCACACGAAAGACTTCGCGTTTAGAGGTTTGATAACTATTTTTGTAGTCCAAAGTACTGGTGGGGTCCTTAGGGAGAGGAACCCTTCTGTGTGACCACGGATCAGAGCTCTGGCAAGATGCCCCTGCGAGCGCTGGTTTAATGTGATACCTCGGTCGCCCCGGTGGTTCAGTTGGTGACCCCGCAGCCTCTGAAGTTTGGGCCGTGAGTTCGAACCCTAACCCTGGGTGTGTTTTCTCTCATCATGCCCAAACAAGTGGAGAACGCTTTATTCGTAGGTTAACAAATTCCGACTTCACGGTCGGCGAGGGAAGGGATGGCTGAACCCTTCTCGCGATAAAAAACTAAGGCAAGAACCGCAGAGAGAAGGTGGAGACTGTGTGATGTGTGACCTTCCTCCTGTGTGACCCCCGCTGATACGTCAAACATATGCACCGAAAGGTGTGTAGACTGGCGCCAGAATAGAAAGGGAGCAACACACACACACAATCTCCACGCTCGAACTCAATTCTAAGTTCCATCCCTCCCTCCCTCCCTCCCTCCCCTCTCCCGTTCGCAGCGTCTTGAGCATGTTGGTACGTTGCTCGCCCAAAAGAAGCCTTGGCCCGCCTTTCTGCACCTCGGAGCTCGAGCGATAGAGGAGTGGGAGGCTTGCCCCAGCCCCGGCATTGGGCCACTAGAGCCTGTGTGCCAGGCATTCAAGGCGCTGATCGAGGCCGCCGAAGGTGCAGCAGCATCAGCAACGACATCGCCTTGGTGGACGGGCTGGAGCATCACCAGCAGTCAATCGCCCTGCGTCGCGAGTTGCTCCCACCAAGCTTGCCGGACATGGCCGCAGTCCCCGCAGGAGCGCTTACCTTGCCCCAAAGCTACGTGGAGCGAGCTGCGGTACAAGAAGTTGCCGACGGCCTCATCAAGCCCGAGGAGCCCCGTGCCCCCTACGCTGTTGTCGGGATGGGTGGAGGGGGGAAAACGATGCTGGTGTCGGCCGTCGTGCGCAAGTCGAATGTGAGGGAACACTTCCGTGGGGGTGTATTCTGGATGAGAGTGGGCAGGCACGCAAAGAATAGCCTTCTGTCTCTCCTGCAGGGTCTGGCCAGGGAGATGAGCGCAGCGCCGACGGATACTCCGCACGGGGTGCCTCACGTCTTGGAAAGCCTGGAGCAGGTGAAGCAGCACCTGGCTACGGTGGCATCCGCGGGCACCTCCCCGCGCTTGGTGGTGCTGGATGACGTGTGGGAGCGCGAGGTTGTGGACGCGCTTCTCTCTCTAGGATTGAAGGTGCTGGTGACTACGCGTGATCGCTCGGTTGTCGGTGTTTCCGGGGGATTGTTGGAGCTGGGAGACATGACGGAGGAAGAGGCGCTGGAGCTGCTGCTGAAGACGAGTAGGACTGTGGGTCAGCCTGGGCACGAGGTCCGGACGCAGATGACCAAGGTGAGTGATGCGCGTTGAATTCTTACGTCGAGGTGGGGTGTCGGGGTACGTTTTAGCTGGTGTTGTGGATCCTATTCTGATTTAGTGTTGAGCGTGACATCGTTGGGGGCTTGATGCTGAGTGGACGCACGTTGTTAAAACACGTACCGGGTTTGGAAATGTAGGAATCGACCTCCTTAGAACTGGTAAACGAAGTGCCGTATGTGATATGCCGTCGAATCACATCGTCGAGCTCGATTCGTGTCATTTTTCAACTCCCAACAAACACCGATCCAGGTCGTTGTGCTCTGTGGACATCTACCGTTGGTGCTCGCCATCGCGGGTTCCATGTCCGTCGTGAAAGGGAAGGGCTTGACCGCTGTCGCCTGGGAAGAGCTGATCAAAGAGTTCGAGAACGTGGCCAAGAAGATGCGGGTTCGGGGAGAGCAGTCGTCGTCTATCAAAGTGGTCCTTGGGACCAGCTTCGACGCTTTGGCAGCAAGGAAGCAAGAAGAGAGTTTGAAGATGACTGTGTTGGCCGCGGGTGCTCTTGCGCCGATCGAGATGCTGCGTAATTTGTGGGAGATAGAGGTACGTGGTGGCGTCCCTTATATGAGGCTGTTAAACGTCTTGAAACAGTTTGCATATCTAGTGCCGGTTGGTTGTACAGGCACGTAGTAGGTTTCGCGACACATTACATTTGCCCTAATTTTGACGATGTTCGAACTATGCCGCGTGTTAACCTCAATGGATGTCTTTCCGGTGTTCGATTTGCAGGACGCAGAGGGTACGCGAGAGGAAGCTGAGGGTCTGGTGAGCAAGTGCCTTCTACAAGCTGTGGGTGGTAGTGGGTACCGTGTACACGACCTCGTCCTGGAGTTTGTGAAAACTAGTATCAGGGCAGAGGAGGAGATGGTGGAAAAGGCCACAGCGCTGCAGGCGCAGTATCTCGGGAGAGTAGACGTGCTCAAGAGTTACGGAGACCCGGAGCACGGTGCTGGAAACCAAGGCCTTTTCTTTTTGGATGCTCTCTGGCGCTCGGTGGAGAAGCTCTCGGGGGACCCTGAGCTGGAGGTTGCCTCGTATCGCGCCAGCCTCGGGGAGTTGGAGTCATGCGAGGCGACGGAAGACGTCGCGAGTTCCTACCGTTGGGTCGGGTTTTTGTTCAATATCCAGGTACGGCAGATGTTGTTTGTTTGGGCTTTCCGCACTGTTTGTGACGTACGTCGTGTAGTTGGGTATGATGTAGCGACGCTGTACGTCGCGGTTGGCTGTTTATTCCGTGCGGTCAACCGTTTGTTTTTTTAAATGTTCTATGACAATATTGCTCGCAACTAGGTTGTTGAATGTGTTGGCGAGTCCTTTCAATTGTCGTGACGCCACTCCCGTACACCAACTGGCAAAAGCATGAGCCCAGTTTCTGAAAAGGATCTAAGAATTCTCTAGGTGGCATGTGGCTGTCGTTCTTTCTGAGAGAGCTCT
This sequence comes from Ectocarpus sp. CCAP 1310/34, assembly GCA_902602495.3. Taxonomy (NCBI): domain Eukaryota; class Phaeophyceae; order Ectocarpales; family Ectocarpaceae; genus Ectocarpus; species Ectocarpus sp. CCAP 1310/34. The sequence continues at coordinate 70,465 of CACKRE030005068.1, read as the reverse complement.
GGTGAGAATTGGTACACGCATTTTTTCTGTTTTGTATTGGTGCACGCATTTTTGTTTTGTTTTGTTTTCATTCTGGGTGAACCACTGCCTTACCGCAACCCACTGCTTTCGCACAGGGCAAGTTCACCGAGGCCGAACCACTCTATGGGAGGTCACAGGCCATCCAAGAGAAGGTCTTGGGTCCGGAGCATCCAGATGTGGCTACGTCGCTCAACAACCGGGCGGGGTTGTTGAGAGCGCAGGTGAGAGCCGTCAGATTTTTCCAGGATTTTTATTTGGGTCCACATTCGTCGGTGCTTGTTTTTTTCGTTTCTGGTGTACCACTGTCTTACACCAACCACTACTCGTTTCCAGGGCAAATTCTCGGAAGCTGAGCCGTTGTACAAGAGGACGCAGGAGGTCTTCGAGAAATCCTTGGGACGGGATCATCCAAACGTTGCCACAATTCTCAACAACCGGGCGCTGTTGTTGTACGCTCAGGTGAGACCCGCCCCAAGAATTTGTTTTTGATGTTGTTGTGCTCACCGGTGTTATACAAGCAGGTTCTGGATTTGATTTTCTGTGATTTGCTCCATCAGTGGGCTTCTTCGGAAGCTAAGGTTACCACAGCTGTCCCGAAGTTTTTGTCCACGTTTGTGAGGCCCCATCGGTGTTGTTTTCCTCGTGTCGCTGTTTTTTTTGCAGCCTGCTAGATCACTTGCTCCCTGGTGAACGAATCGTTTATTTAAACCCCAAGTCTTCAGCCATGCACACTGGTCATGTTTTCTATGCTGCATCTGAACGTCCACAGGAGAACTACACGGAGGCGATTCCGCTATTGCAGAGGACCCTAGCAATCTGTACGAACAAGCTTGGGAAAGACCATCCAGACACGGTCAGTACTCGGAACAACCTGGAAGTTGTGCGAAAACAGGTTCGTGCAAAGCTGGGCGGTCGTGTAAGAAAGCCCCATGCACCACGCATTGCGCGAAGGCCTGACACTGCTCAAAATTCTTTTGTCCCTGTTGCAGGTATGAAGACGAGATCGAAGCGACTGTCTGCAACAGCGGTCGGTCGCCGTAAACGCGTGAACAAGACAGGGACAGCCTTAGGGAATTTGGCGTCAAGTGTGAGGGGACATCACTCATGTGGCTCACGTCCACGGTGACTACTGTGGTGTGGAACATTTATGCATTTAAACAAAGTTTTCGTGTGATTGAGAGCGAAGTATCCGATTGAGAGCGAGAACCAAAAAAATTGAAAATTCGGGTCCAGACGCCTCTTGTCATTTCTTGGGAAGTAGGGGGCGGGCTCTTCCAAGAAGCGGCGCAAATTGAAGGTCTCTTCAGCAGGGTCACGTACATATGCGTCTCGCGGTCATCGGCTGCTGCAGCCAGGAGCTAGACAAGTTGCTAGATTGCCCCAGATTGGCTATTCTGGCTGAAACTGTTTCAGGGCGGCTTAGCCTCTCGGGCGTGGTGGCCCTAGATTGGCTATTCTGGCTGAAACTGTTTCAGGGCGGCTTAGCCTCTCGGGCGTGGTGGCCCTGCTGTAGCTTCTGCTCCTCGGTGTAGCTCCACAACGAGCGACTCCCCTAGGATGAACAGGGTAGCGGCTTGTAGCTACGGGCTAGCCCGTTCAATTGAAGCCGCACAGCAAGCTCCACCTCTCAGCGGTAGTGCAGCTACATCGAATCGCTCAATCTCGCTCTCAATCGGATACTTCGCTCTCAATCAGGCGAAAACACTGTTATTTTCGTTGATGGAAATGATTCTCCGTCGACGGTGCTTTTTTCGTTGATGGAAATGATTCTCCGTCGACGGTGCTTTTTTCGGTTCTTTGCGTTGAACCGGGTGTAACATAGTGTTTTCGTACGCGTGGGGACCATCCTTTCAAGGGCGGTGCGTCTCGTGGTCGTGGGGCAACGTGGTGAAAACACAACCAACCATAAGATTCCCTGGCGTCCGAATGTTTCGTATTCTTCTTGAGAGATGCGAAGCGTTACCTTGAAACTTATTACCGAATCGTTTTTGGTCACCATCCGCTGTGTAGCCGGTACATCTAGCATTTTGTGCTGCAACGACTACGGTGTTGCTTCGCAGCGGAGCGCAGCAGGTGCGGTACAACGGGGCTTTGTCGCGAGTGAACCGGCGTTCGTACGTTACAAGCGGGTTGCTCAACAGGTTGAGGCAAAAGCGAACACCCTGATGTACCTTCTCGAACTCAACTAAGAATCTCCATTGCCCAAACTTCTAGCCAAGAGTACCAGCCCCCAAACACGCTTGCAAACAGCAGCTCTGTAGATTGTGCGTTAATAAGCGCGTTCTTCCATACTCTTGCCTACAAGACGAATACCTTCAGGGCCGTTCTAAAATCAAATGTTCCGCACAGATTATTCCTTGCACTCGTTCACTGAAATGCCTACTGATCAAGCTGCCGCTACATTCTATACTATACGGAAGATACCGTACCCCAAGACAATCTCAACACTCCCAAGACGGCTGGTATGTTCGTCCCAATCAGACCCATCGATGATACACACCAACAACACTGCTCGTTCGTAGAGCACCCTGCAGGTTGCAACGTCTCCAGTCTACGTGGTAAGTCTCGCGGCCTTTTGAAACGCTTGAATGCGAACACAACTAACATCAGGCAGCGGCGGCAGACGACGTCTGCTCTACATACGATGCTCCAGTATGACTCCTGCGATCGATTGATTTCCTCCTCTTTGCGTGTCACGCCATTTACGCCCTCGACCCCAAAAAGCACGCTTCAACCTGTTCATATGAGTTTATTGCCGTGCAACGTGGTGGACGTCCTCAGATTGCTTTCGCGACAGCCGTCTGAATTCGTTCGACGCCAATGAGGACACGGGCTTCTGTCAAGAGACAGGGCCGGTGCCGTTGCAGTATTCACCCACTGCCAAGGGCGGCTGATTTCCTTCCGTGATGTGTAGCAAGGAGAGAGATAGAGAAGAGTGGCCCAGGAGGGCAGAGAGGAGAGTCGAAGACTCTCCGTCTCTTCCCTCGGCATGCGGCCAAGGACTACGAAAGATACAGATTCCCAACGGTGTAATTCTTGTTACTCTCCCGATGGCACGCTACCCCGATGGAGTCGTATCTTCCTTACTTGGTATGTGTACAAATGGTTGGTTATCCTTCTAACAGGTGTCCTCCACATAACCACCATTTTGCTGCGGACGGTGCGATGAGGTTTTCTAGACTAATGGTTTCTTCCGTTTCGGGCCGCCCATGCGGCGAAATGCGCAGAAACAGAGGTTCCTCGCCACCACCGTCGACAAATCACCTCGGATCCTTCTATTGACCGAGGGCATCATGCCAGCCGAGTTCGTCGGCTAGCTTCGTTGATGACAAATGCATTTCTGTCAAAAAAGGCGGGGAATCACAAACAATCGCCCGTGGCCGTGCTCTCGGGGAAATGGCGCGTAATTACAAACAATCGCCCGCCACCGCCGTGCTCTCGGGACAAAGGCGGGCTATTACGCAAATCATCATGCCGCCGTCCTCTCGAGAAGCACGGGCGGGGTATTACAGAAAATTGCCTGCCACACAGACGGGATGGGTACTAAAACAAAATCATTTTTCGCAGACTGACCGGCAAAAAACGCACGCACGCATCCCGAGAGAAATCTGCTGAATCTGAGGATGACAGCCGCGTATGAACCGCCACATTATGTTAATAAATGGCCTGGGGTGGCCCCAGCCTGCTTCTAAAGCCCAATTTTTTTCATTGTTTGTTATTTTTCTTGTATGGGCTTGCCGACCCTGGTCGCCGTCGTTCGAGAGAGGGATGTGATGCAAAGAGGAAGTCCTGGGTGTTTATGCAGAACGAATGAACGGAGAGTCAACTTAAGCTTTCCAGCGAGAAGACAAAAAATATACCGGAAAGAACATTAGAAGTCCAGGGTGTTATTAAGAACGAATGAACGTAGAGTCAACTCAAGCTTTCCAGCGAGAAGACAAAAAAAATATACCGGAAAGAACATTAGAAGTCCAGCTTGTTTATTAAGAACGAATGAACTTATAGTCAACTCNACCGGCAAAAAACGCACGCACGCATCCCGAGAGAAATCTGCTGAATCTGAGGATGACAGCCGCGTATGAACCGCCACATTATGTTAATAAATGGCCTGGGGTGGCCCCAGCCTGCTTCTAAAGCCCAATTTTTTTCATTGTTTGTTATTTTTCTTGTATGGGCTTGCCGACCCTGGTCGCCGTCGTTCGAGAGAGGGATGTGATGCAAAGAGGAAGTCCTGGGTGTTTATGCAGAACGAATGAACGGAGAGTCAACTTAAGCTTTCCAGCGAGAAGACAAAAAATATACCGGAAAGAACATTAGAAGTCCAGGGTGTTATTAAGAACGAATGAACGTAGAGTCAACTCAAGCTTTCCAGCGAGAAGACAAAAAATATACCGGAAAGAACATTAGAAGTCCAGGGTGTTATTAAGAACGAATGAACGTAGAGTCAACTCAAGCTTTCCAGCGAGAAGGCAAGAAACATACCCGAAAGAACGTTCCTTGATTGCAGCCATTTTCAGTCACCTCACTACACGCCCTCACTCAAGGCGTTGTACAATGCGCAGCAAGACTACATAAGAGCAAGAAACGAAACACAGTCAGACCCACAAGCAGGGAGGAAACCCGGTGTTGCTTGAACCAATCGTATGAACAGGCCGCTCTGGAAAGAATCAAATAACAACGCGACTATGAAACGTCTATGCCTAATATGATACGGACAGTAGTTGCCGCGTGTCGACTAAAATTCAACTGATACGGACACCACGTACACAGGCCAGGCTCTTCGAATCTAATCAGACGAGAAATACCTAAGTAGAACTGAACTTGAAGACTTGAAACAAAGCACAGAAAGGCATCAAACCCATGTCTACAGGTCGAGCACCGTGTCGCGCTGGATAGTAATCACTCTGACCAGGCTGTTCCATATGTATGTGTACGTGAAACACTCGAAAACTGCAGCACTATCTACGACACCGACAAGAACAGATGTGGAAAGAGAACGCACAAGTCTGGATGCGGGGAGCCAGTGAGATATCCTCCATCTTTGAAGGCATGTAAAAACCTGAGGCAGCAAGACCGCGCCCTAGGAATAGACGAAATTTATAGAAAACTGAACACCGAATCGATAGCACGTAACGGGACAAGACACCAGAAGCTTTTCACACCACGAAATCTAACGCAAGTCTGAACGAAGAAAACAGAAGAAACGTGGGAAGATGAACCGTGAATTAAAAGCAACTGGCAGCAGATGATGAGGCTGAAGGTTGACAGAATCCTCCATCTTTGAAGGCATGTAAAAACCTGAGGCAGCAAGACCGCGCCCTAGGAATAGACGAAATTTATAGAAAACTGAACACCGAATCGATAGCACGTAACGGGACAAGACACCAGAAGCTTTTCACACCACGAAATCTAACGCAAGTCTGAACGAAGAAAACAGAAGAAACGTGGGAAGATGAACCGTGAATTCAAAGCAACTGGCAGCAGATGATGAGGCTGAAGGTTGACAGAAGATGGCGGTCACAGGAGTCTCGGCGGGTGAAATCAGCCGACAGAAGGAGCAGCAGCGGCGATGGCAGAGCCAGCCGAAGCTCCCGAGCCAGGAGAAACGACGCGCGCCCGCTTCGTGGGGGGCGGCGTGCTCGCCTTGGCCTTGGCGAGGAGGTGCTTCCGTGCCTTGCGCACGAAGGCTGCGCGCCTCTTGAAGAAGCAGTCCTGGCAGTACGTGATGGCGGTGTCAGCATTGCCGTCCACGCCGTCGGTCGTGAAGGTCCTGCACTGCTCACCGGAGAGGTCGCATCCCTTGTGACAGGTGATGTTGGAGTCGTCGTGGACTCCCTGCTCCCAGCACTGGGTCGGCTCCCCGCAGCAGTACAGGCCGGGGCCGTCGTCGTCGACGCGCCCGCACACGAGGTACATGTGCTCCTGACCCATGATGGAGGAGCAGCATCCGCACGGCATGCCCGGCTTCTCAGTCGCGTCGGGAAGAGAGAGCGCCCTCTTAGGCTGGGTGAAGTTCGTGAAGTGGCCGCAAACGCACCTGCGGTGGAGGGTAGTACGGAGGAAGTGCGAAAACGACATCTTCGCGAAGCGACTGAACTCTGTCCTGCAGCTCTCTCGTTAGCTTCCCATTCACGGCTGCTAATACGGTATCATAAGGAATCCCAACGCTGAGCATCCAGTGCGCGAGGAGAGTTAGGAACCCGCAGTTATCTCGCCCGGCATTGGGCATCGCCACGAACTTGTTACCAGCAGAATCGGTGAAATGACATTCATCGTCGCTGTCTCTCGTCTTCCCGGTGTTCCTTGATGCCGTTGGATCGCCCGCCATCGCCTGACCGCGTGCTAAATAGTCTATCTGGTCAACGTGAGAGAGGGGGTTGTCTTTGTAGTCTAATCTAGACTACTGCTGTGGTCAGGAGTCAGTAGTGTCTGGACCGGATCTCACCTGTGATATGGCGCACTGTTACACCTGCGATTCAGCAGCTGTGGCTGGACATCGTTCTTGGTTGTAGCTGGTGCGTTTGGTGTTGCCTGGTGTCGCTACTGCCGCCAGCGAAGCTTCCTCTGCAGCAGGAATGCTGGAAGGAGATCATCACGTGTGTGACGGCTTGCCAAAAAAAACTTGAAGAATCTCGCCGCGTTTTGATGGTTCGATATTCGATATCGACCAACTCAGGAAATGAGAGTTTGAGACAACGACGCGATCCGGAAACCTCACTCGGACGCCCTTTGTGATATGTAGGCGGGGGCGGTCGGAAGATATGCAGGAGAAGCTTTCAGCTTGCCTACAAACCATGGGTGTGAATTTGTCATTGCTGGCGGGCACACACAGCACACAGCGTTTATTTTACACACAGCATCGGAGGATGTGTGCGTGCACACACAGACGACGATATCTATTGATTGGGCGAACGCACGGCGAAGCCAGGTCCCTCCGACTGAGAACAGGGAGAGTACATCACTTCCTGACCCTTGGAACTTCGATCCGCCGTCAATCGCCTTTGTTTGGAGCATGTTCATGGTCATTTTCGACCCATCTCTGTGTCTCCTGTTCTAACTTGAAGTGATTTGACTTTTTCGCGTTTTGCGCGTGTTTTTTGCGTTTGCGACTCGGCGTCACACTCGGTCAGCTCTGCCCGCCGCGCCGCGAGGTCTCGTTGCCTCGCGTCCGTAGGATTTCGCGCTATCACCGCCTAGAGGGGGGGTGGTGGGGTTGACCGAGGGTCGAGAAATCGCCCGCGGTGACTAGGGGTACGCGTTTTGGGCCATTTTGGGTCCATTTTGGGGTACGAGGTTTGGGGTACGAGGTTTGGGGTACGAGTTCTACGACAAAAAAAGTTGCGTAGATTTCGTACGAGCTCTGCATTATGGTTTTTTTTTTTTGGCGCTGAGAACTAAATCCCCTCTTATTAGGAAGAGGGGCTTTAGAATGTTCCCAGATAGGCAGTGTGGGGCGTACCCGACCACTGTAAGGCAGGGTGTCGGTCCAAGGTGTCAACTCACGCCTTGTTAGAATCTCTCAAGCAGGAGGGCTGGTGCCGGCAAGTGAGCGTAGGGCTCTGATTGCTGACAGCAATCATTCGTGGCTCTTTACTGCTGGACACAAATGTCCGACCGTTGACCTAACCTCTCTCAAAGCTACATGCATCAACCCGAGCCTGTATCTTTGAGTGTAGATCACACATCGCTATATCCAACGGGCATGTATCTTCTGACTCTGTATCTATCTCCCGGCTCTGTGTATATCTCCTAGCTCTGTAATACCATAACAGCCACAGACGAGGTTCCGCCGCGTCCAAAAGATACGCACACCAGCACACCCACCACACAACAACAATGAGCGCGCTGAAAATAGCGGCGGACGGTCAAGTGATCAACCGTGACCTGAAATCCAAGACCCTCGACGAAGCTCGTCATGAATATTGTGTCATGTTTCCTAAGGCACGAGATGTAGAGATGCAATACATCTACGTCCGTAGGGGCGATGTTCCCGGTACCACAGGGAAAAGTATATGAATTTTTCAATCCGGATTGGAATCAATCTCGGATTGCGAAAAACGACATCAAGAGGCCAAAAACCCAACGAAACCCCATGGCACAATACGGTAGATTTGGTAATGGGTTTTAGAAGGTTTTGCTTAAGTTTAGTGTGGGTATCGGGCATTTGCCATAATGTTTTAGATTGTACTTCGATTCGGATTGAAAAAACGTGTTCAGACGGCTGAATACCCGAATGTCTACACACCGTTCAGTTCACAATGCCGTCAACCTCTTCTTAGATCCATAACAAAATCCAGGTTGCTAAACAACCCAAAACGGTCTTGCTGAAGAGGGCCAACGAAACTATGCCCCGTCAGGAGCTTCTTGGCGTAGGATAATTTAGTTGCGAACAACGCAACAATTGCACCAACCTGTCCTTTACTACACTCAGGTCACCGTGGATTCAACTCTCGCGTAAACCCAGCCTACCACACAGTCAACAACAACTTGTTCGATCCATGCCACCGCCACCCAATACGCAATACAGCGCATTTCACGCGACCCACTCCACAACCAGGTCCCCACTAGCATCCTGAACAGCAGCCATCCTACTCCAATCACCACAGTGGATATTCCCACCGGCACAAAAATATAGTTGGCAACCACATCGACCCAAGCAGACACCGCAGAGAATCCTGCACTGAGCCCCCACCCCAACAACATCGACCTCATAAGCGGTGCTGGTTTCATATCCTGGTGAAATGGTTTGTCATCATCGGAAGGTAACCCCGCCAACCCCGTCCCGAAAACAAGCCACGCAAAAAAGCCCGTGTTCAAGACTGCGGAAAACCCAAGCTGAATGCCGAATAAATTGAACAGTAGCGGTCCTGGACCTGCATCGCTAGAAGAAGACATGAAATAAGAAATAGTGTTTAGGACAGCGGCGAAAACTACATTTACCAGCATCGGGATGTACAGGCACCGTCGCCGGAATATGTCTGTTGAGCGCATACTACAACTGTAGTCCAACTGTCTCAGCTCCTGAAGATGGCAAGCGGCATAAAGAGCGGTGCATATTCCCAAAAGGGTGCGGGGGTAGGTGATTACAGGTACGTTCACAAATATACTCCAAGTTGGAGTATGGAGATATTCGTTCAACACCTTATGCGTTATCTGCCCAAGGCAAGCCAATGATGTCCGACAGAGCGACAGACATGAGAACCAAAACCACTCTCCACAAGGGAAAAACTTGCCAAGTATTACACACGGATGGGGTCTCGAAAGCCAACTTGTAAGCATCAAGGCAACGACTGTTGCGGCGACTGGGTGTGTCGTGAAGACGAAGAACCAGTTGTAAACCCCGCATTCACTCGACCAAAATACCGAGTTGCAACCCTCACTCTTGCTATCACCATCAACATTCCCGTCGTTTCCCGTTGCTTTCACCGCGAGTAGTGCAAGCCCAAAGCTCAGGCCGATGGCCTCGATAACCCAGAAAAGGCGCCATTGACCACGGAAATTGCTCAGCACATTCATCGCCTTCTCGTCCTGCGCCAGTCCAAGGTGATGCCGAGTTTTGTGAAAGGACCTCGTGTGAGATAGCAGAATACAGAATACAATTTCGAAAGCATAATCCCACAGCCTACATAAGCCTCATCAAACGCAACGTAAACACGAGGCCATGGAAGTGTTTCTTGGACGCGTTGGTTGGTTGCCCCCAACTCTGAGTGCGATTGCTTCACCGCGCATCTGATGCCCTCCTTATGTGTGCTCTGCAAAAGCTAGCGTCCTTTCACTGCAGTGTTTCTGGTACCTGAAGCTGACACGTTTAACTTTTAAACTAAATAGTGTCAACCTCAATAGGGAAAGCTGAACACGCAAATCACCGTGTATCTACTTCGGCGCGTTCGTTGCCGAGACTGCCTTGCACAGCACAGAACCAGGGAGTAAGCACTCAGTGTTGTGGCAGTCCTTGCATACACCAGGTGGAAGCCTATCTTGACATGTAGCAGACACAGCATCAAGTTTTACATAAACCCATACCAGGTTATTGGAAACTTATATCATATCCCAGCTTCAGTGCCTAGACACAAAACAGGATCGCAAATCGTGTATTTAAATCACGGACCAACGCAGCCACGACTTACACTGACTGACAGCACATGCTGCTGTATTTTACTGCAGCAGGCAGCTGCACAAACTCATGACATGCAAGTGCGTGTCAAAACGGGGGTGCTGTTGGAAGGGTGCGTGTTCAGATATGTCGAGTATTGATGCTTGAACGGGACGCGTGGTAACAGTGAGAACCCACATCTGCAAACGTGTTCGCTTGTCCGTTACACAATTTGAAGCACCAAAAAGGACGCCTGCCGTACCCTTGTGGTTCGGCGTGGTTTCGTCCAACTCACTCACCACATCGGCGATGAACAGGACCGTGGCGGCTCCAATAACCAACTCCATGTTTTCAAACGAGGAGTAAAACAGCACTCGCGTCGATGCCACAACCATCATCGAAAATGTAGCAAGCAGACCGAGCCCGAACGCCTTCCGCGCTTTAAACCAGGGGTCCCCAGAACGACGCCTTTCCACGAGAAGAGCCCACCCTCCCCACAAGTCTGCCGCAGCTATTGACAGCATGAGATATACTGCCACCGCCACGGCAACGATTGAGTAGCTGGGAGGTTCGTCGTCTGCAGCAAACTGGTTTCCTGACACCAAACACAGCACCAAGTAGCACAGTAGCTGCGTCTGCGGAGAAGGTTTCGCGCGGAGAGAAGAGAGGGACGTTTCTCCCTCGAATTGGTTTCTTCACTTCGTTACCCTCGGATTCAATTTCGTCACCCTTGGATTCAATTTGTTTAGTCCAATTGACAAGATTTCAGGCTACACAACGACACCCGTTGTCCTGCCTTAGGGGTCACCAAGTATCCCAAAACAAACAGGTGAGTACGCTACTTGCATCAGCCATTTCCAACAAAGCACACAGCAGAGGAATTCGAGCTCGAGCAGGTTTTCATGCCACCACAACTCAACGTCTTACAATCAGGACAACCCAGGCGGTCACTGCTTCAGGGGGCATCCAGACATCTCCGTAGTTGCGAGCTTCGATGTCCTCGCCGCACGCCCAGAGGTACACTGAACCTGGCAGAAACTGTTTCAACTTGAAATCAGAACACGGCCACTGCCTTGTTGATACATTGTTTGGCCCTCGTCCTGCGAACTCCGCGTCCGCTGGGGGTCTTGCCTCACCAAGGCTAGCGGATGCATGGCACGGAACGACGAGAGGCCTCGACATGAGTATCGAAGCGAGGTGTTCTCGACGAGTTTGGAGAAGCCCAAAACGAGACACTTGAAAACCTTACTGAAGACACTAAATGAGCGCGATTACCTCCTGGAAAATGCTGCAGTCGAATCATGATACATCGGGAAAAAATTGTCCACAGGTTCCACGGACCTCGAGACAGACAGAGAAGCACTTGATGTTGTATTAACCGAGTGCAAGTTTTCCCAACCCACCGGTGTTTTTCTGTTTCTTGAGTTCATCAAAGTCGGTGTGCATATTTGCTTTGCTCGACGAATGCTTCGAGAGACTTCGACACAGTAGTTGAACACGACGGGTACGCGCCACCAGCGCTGTGCTCAGAGGAGGCTCCTGCCAGAGCCTTAACGTCAGAGCTACTCAGCCGAAGACGGCAGCTCAAACCCCCCGACCCCATGTGCTGCCTTCTTCCCACACTGCTATGTCTCCCGATTTTGAACGATACCAAACGAGAAGTTTCTTGGTACTTCGAAGTCCTACCGGACGAAACTATTTCGAACTTCAGGCGTACGTGGCAAAAACACAGTACGGTAGTTGTTGTCCAAGTCTCCAACCTTAATCTCGGCGGGTCGCTTAACACGAGGGCGACTGATCGGCTTGCTTAATTGAGCCTAACCGCACACTTTCAGTGGCTCGCGCTGCCAGAGCACCATGAGACTCAAACCTCTCGTTCGAGTCCGGCGGGTGGAAATCTTGCAGAGAGTTCAGGAAGGCCCGGGCAGCGTTCGCAGCATCAGCCTGGTCAAAAACCGACGCCGTGCTGCCCGTGCGCGAGGGCTGTGCATGGAATGGGGTGCCTGAATGATCTGATGCTTCGCTCGGGCTGTTTGCTTCCGAGGCACCAAGTTCTAAACCTTCAAAGGGGGCCGCCCTTCCGCGCGATGATCCTTGCCTCAGGGCCATCAGGAATTCTTTTCGCCGCCGCACACCGTTTAAAAGAGCGTAGGAGGCACAGCAGAGGAAGCGACGGTCGCGACGCGACGATGAGAAACTACATAATTCAAGATTGTGTCAACCCAGTTTGTACGGAAATATTTGGCGTGACGTACGATTCACCACCCGATCGGATTGTACACCTCCCGCCAAATGCCCCAGCGGGCTGCCGTAGTATCCTCCTGTCCAGAGCCCCCCTGCCGCTGGCAGTCGCGACTGCTGCAGCCTACGCATCAAACGCAGAACCGGGGCACGGTGTTGCTAAATACAGTGTCACGCGCCAGTGCGTGGGGATGAGATTTTCATTGCGCAGATATCGGGGTTCATGGGCGTTAGGCTACGTGGCCTGGCCGGACAGGTAAAGGATGAAAGCTCTGTACACCGCTCAGTATGGTGCGGTTGCGGGGGATAACATCACGACGAGGGCAACGAGGAACAACGGTACACCATTCAGCGTGTACTACACGCGTGACCGTGGTAAATTATCATGGAGCAGTCGATTCGCGACGTAGATCAGAATTGATCTGCTGTTTGGATTTTAACGGTGACGTGCACCATGGTGTGTAGCGCCGCGGCAAGTATGAGCACTTTCGTCTATTTTAAATAATAAAACCATGTTTCCACCTTCTAGTACCGTGCATCCTTGAAAACGTTGTGCACATGGCTCCCTCCGAAGCCATAAGTCGGCGTCGTCTCCAGCAGTCGCACAGTCAAATTCGGCACGGCGCGTGACATCTTTCGTCATTTGCGGTACTCTTCTACAAAGTGGGGGTCAAAACGTTGAGGCTTGCTCCGATCTATTCGCACTTCGCTCTCTCCCTCTCACCGATCGAAACAATGGCGGTTTGAAGAACGAAAGGGGGATCGGCTCTCCTTGCGCACGCGACACATCGTCGGACACACTGCAGCTATTCGAAGTTTGCTCTCTCCCTCTCCCGGATTTAATAAATGCTGGTGTGTGAAAAGAGAGCGCGATGGTGTTCCTCGCGTGCGCGACTAAGCGTCGGACATATCATGGCTGTTTCGATCGTTGTATAAGAAGCTGTTGCGGAAAAGAGGGTCGGTGTTTCTTGCGCGCGCGACCAAGCGTTCAGCACATCATGGCTGCTCGGACTTTGCTCTCTCCCTGTCCCCGATTTGATAAATGCAAGTTGATGGAACGAGAGCACGATCGGAGCACAAAACAAAAACCGATGGACCACCCACGCCTAAGCAAACGACCGCGACCTTCGTGTGACGTCGATGGGTGCCCTTTCGTAGCCAAGGGGTACATCTTGCACGCCAGGAAAATACACATGATGACACACACGGGCAAAAAACCATTTGTGTGCGACATCGGGCAGTGCAGGAAGGCATTCACACAGTCGAGTAGTCTCAAGCAACACAAGACGCATGGACGACCGAAAAAAGCACGACGGCTTCTTGCGTGTGACGTCGACGGATGCCCGTACACCGCTCCACGTCGGGACAAAATGACACCGCATACGAGAAGGCACCAAGGCGGAAAGCGTTTTCATGCGACACTTGCCCCTACATGGCTTTCACAAAAGCCGACATGGTAGTACATAAGAGGAAGCACTCGGATGCGAAGCCTTTTCAATGCGACTTTCGGGGGTGCGATCAAGCATTACTCGCAGTCGGGAAATCTGAGGATGCACAACAAGACGGACACCATTGAGGGCCAGATTCGCCAAACTTCAGCGAAAAATAAATAAAAGGGTGGGACGGCATCCAAACCAGCTCGTCAGGCCACGCGCAGAACATCTCTTGGGAGGAAGCGTGCCTGTGTCGCGAGCTCGTCCGCTGTGCGCCAAGTGCACACGACAAATGCGCGCCCACGAGACAGGCTTCTGGAAAGAGCGCACAGCAGTTTTGGCACACGTTCGGTCCGAGAATCTCTCTGCACGCGCTCACCTGTGGGCACGCTCGGAATGCAGGCGCAGGAACGATAGATGAACCGTGGCGCTGGAACCCGTCGATCGTGAGCACAAAGCGCACACGACTTCTCGTGTTGTTTGCCTGCGATGTGTGCCCTTGTCGGGCGGCGACAAAAAAGACAATAGGGGCGGGGGGCACGCAGTAATAAGTGATTTGGTAGTCATCAAACCAAAAATACGGGAATGGGATGGGGGGGGGGGGCATAGTGCTGGCTTGTTGGAGCAGACTTGGCAGAGCATCCGCATGGGTAAGGGCAGGAGGGAGGCAGAAGGTTCCGACGGTAGACATCTGTGAGAGTGGACCTATGGAACTTCGGCGAGCGAACATGGCTTCCGGCGGAATGATGAAGGTGTGGTTATTTTCGATTGCTCTGCCTTCGTTTATCCCGCCGCCTCCGGGATTGTCGCGCCCGAGTCACGTTTGACTTCGTGCGATGACACCAGGATACAGCCTGAAACGAGGCACCACGGCTGATGTATACATGATTTACGGCTACCCTCCGCTTCCTGTGCTTCCCTTTCGTGTGCCGTTGCCAAACTCTCAAAGCTCCCCGTGTCATTCAAGCTCACCATAAATCATACGTTGAATACCACCCCCCTTCCTTGTCATTGTACCTGCATGGGGGCCAGGGAAGGAGAGAAATGAGGCGTGAGCACCACTACTTTTGCTACAGTGATGTTGTAGGGTAGTATACGAGTGTTCTCCCTCGATTTCGTGACAAAGTTCAAAGAGGCGGCTTCAAAAACGAAAAAAGTGTCATCTGGGAGCTGGTCTGCCGCAGTAGCGCGTCATACCGAGCTCACGACGTGTTTTGGCCTCCCGAACGGTAGGAATAAACGTTTTGTCTCATTTTTTTGTACGAAGTTGCTCTGGATACCTACACCAAACTCATTTGCATTGGAATAAGGTATGATCCTCTGCGTTCCAGAGATATCGAAGCTCCCACTACATTTTTTTGACCCAAAAATACCCTTTTTCGGGGGGGTGCATCCAACCAGAAGTAGCCCGTAGTCACGAGCTCGGCTAGCAGCCCACACTGGTTTTTTTGCAATGGCCCGTAAATGAAAGGTATAGGCTATATCTAGCGTTGTGCAAAACACCGTTCCTGTGCGTTACATCCACGCCAAGAAATGTACATGCATATGTATCGCAGCAAAACACCGCCGATTTTACCGTGGGGACCCCACCCCAGAAGTACCCTCCACTCGCGTGCAAGGCCACGAGTCCACCCTTGGTTGTTTGCATTGGCTGGGGGCGCGAATTTTACGTATTGACCATACCTAGGTATGCGCAGAGCGTCGTTGCTACAGGTAACTTTCATGCCGTGACATGTACATGCACGCGTATTGGTCCAAAACCTGTAGGAGTCACGAAAGCCAACACCCCTCCCAAAGCACCCGTACTTGCGAGCACAGCTAGCAGCCCACGCGTGGTAATTTGCATTAATGTAGGCAATATCTAGGTGTGAGCAAAACACCACTTCTGCTCGTTATGTCCACGCCGAGAAATGTACATGTACGTGTATGAACCGGTCCAGCTCGGCACACAGCCACGTTACTGACCACCATCAAGCCCGTTTTCCAGGTGCATTGGTTGTGTGCCTTCGCCGAGTGACGACGTGGGTGCTTTCCTTGCCTGCTCTCGCCTTTCGACCTCTGAAACACCACCCTGGTGTTGTTTCATGCCACAGATCTCTCTGGGCTGCCTTGCCGTAGGCACGCCTACCAAAAGGTGTTTGTTTTTAGTGGTGGTTATCTTAAGCCTTCCCCGTGACCTTCGTTTTTTTCCCGCCCCCTCGTTCATCTTGCTTCGCGCCCTTTCTGCCTTTACACGCCGTACAAACGCGCTCGACCAGACCACCGGAGGAAGGGCGGGGCAGGCGGCTTCAAGGGAGGGGAGAGATGGAGAGGGCTGGGGGAATGCTACCGAAATGACGAAACCTGGGGTCGGAGTCAAGGTAGGAGTCAACTGTTCTCGGCCGAAAATGATTGAACCCGGAGGCGGAGTCGGGGTAGGAGTCAACTGTTCTGGGCCGAAAATGATTGAACCCGGGGTCGGAGTCAGTGCAGGAGCCAACTGTTCTGGGCTGAAAATGATTGAACCACCATTTTCACAACCATAAATATTTTGCCGGGACTTCCTGCTTGGAGTGTTGGATGGCACCCAGTCTTGGATTTTCAAAACCATTTCACAACCATAAAAAATTGCCGGGACTTGTTGGTTGAAGTGTTGGCTGGCACATGGTAATGACGTGTCGACTTGAAAAAAAAATGCATATCTTGCATCGGAAGTGTATTTGCCCCGGAAAGTAGTCACTGCTCACGTGTATTCATGGTCTCTATCACAAGAGTCTCGACTTGACCGACAAACGTAAACATCACATCCCAAAAGTTCGGTAATTTTGACGGTTTTGCCCCGGAGAATGACCGGGATTCACGCGCATCTGAGGCAGGCAATGCAAAGGCTCGACTTGGTGAAAGTCAGCTGGTTGTCGCCCTTTTCCGAGGACGAAAGTCTCGACTTGAGGCTCCGCGCGCGCTCGAGCATTGACTCAAATCGAAAACTTTTTTTTTTTGGAAACGAGAAATGTTTTCGGCTGGCTAAAAAGTTTGGCCCATCCCAGCAAGTGCCAATATTCTTCGTTCATTTTGGGCGTTGGGTGTTGGAGTGGTGGCCAAAGTCATGTACTAATGCAGGTGAAGTGGTGGGCAAAGTCGTGTCAGGTTTTGCTCTTTGGTAGACTCTAGCTACAAACCCGAACTAGATACAACCCGGTTCACCCCATTTTTTTGCTGATCTTCGTGTACGCAAGGTCGCCTGGCGCTAGGTCAACACGGGACGTCGTTTCAATCAGCACACCAGGGGGGTGGCAGCACAGATGAGCGCGGTGGAGTCAGTCAGGGGGGTGGCAGCGATGATGAGGGGGAAATGAGAGCAGCGAGGACGCTGAGAGCACCGAGGACAGTTAGGTAAGAGCCCGAACCTTAGCCTTCTGAGACTACCTCGTCTCGTCAAGGCTTACACACCAGCTTGCACGCTAAGTATTCCGCCTCTGACATTCCCGACACGAGAAGCTGTGACGAAAATGCGTTTTGCCTTGGACTTTCGTTTTGGCCCCGCATACAAAGTTGGGGATGAACCACAGAGTGCTTGTACTGGTGCCCGACTTGGAAGACAGCTAGGGTTTCGAAGGGAATCAACGGCAATGTCTACAAACAAAACATTTTCCACCAGACTTCCCCGCTGACGCCGTGTTGATAGCTGAGGCCAACACATGTGTTCCACCCAGACTTGCCCGCAGACGCCGTATTTTGATGACAGCTGAGGCCAACACATGTTTTTCACCAGACTTCCCCGCTGACGCCGTATTGATGACAGTTGAGGCCAACATACTTTTTTCACCAACACTTCACCGCTGACCGTATTGTTGACAGCTGAGGCCAACACTTTTTCCCACCAGACTTCCCCGCTGACGCCGTATTGATGACAGTTGAGGCCAACGCTCGTTTTCCACCAGACTTTCCCTCTGACAGCCGTATTGACGACAGTTGAGGCCAACACTTGTTTCCCACCAGACCTCCCCGCTGACGCCATATTGTCCCAAATCCAACAATTTGTCTTTGTTCTTCCGGGTTCAAAATGGGTACTTTAGCGCCGAGGTCGCGTGTGTGTTGATGTGTGGGCATTCCCAGACTTGGATTTTTCAAAACCTTTTTCACACCCATAAATATTTGCCGGGACTTCTTGGTTGATGTGTTGGCCGGGATGCACTTCCTAGACTTGGATTTTTCAAAACCATTTTCACACCCATAAATAATTGCAGGGACTTCTTGGTTGACGACTTGGCGGCAAAAACCATTTTTACACCCATAAATATCGCAGAGACTTTTTAGTACATGGAACAAGTCTCGACTTGAAACGAAATGCAAATATATAAAACAAATGCACCACGTGATGCTTACATCGGAAGCGTATCTGCCCCGAAAAGTAGTCCCTACTCACGTGTATCCATGGTCTCTATCGCAAGAGTCTCGACTTGACGCGACAAACGTAAAAACGCACATCCCAAAAGCTTGGTAATTTTGACGGTTTTGCCCCGAAGAATGACCGGCATTCACGCGCATACAATGCAGGTAATTCAAAAGTCTCGACTTGGTCAAGTCCAGACTTTTGCTGCGCGACATTTTTGAAGCGGTGTTCACACGGAAAATCGTGATCCCGTGCGACCTATTTTCGAGGACAAAAGTCTCGACTTGAGGCTCCGCGCGCGCTCGAGCATCGACCGAAATCGAAAACTTTTTTTTTTTTTAAACAGGATGTGTTTTCGGCTGGCATTAAAGCTTGGCCCACACCAAGAAAGGAAGAAATGTGTCGTCCATTTTGGGCGTTGGGTGTTGGAGTGGTCGCCAAAGTCATGTAAAAAAATGACACCCCGAGGATGAAGTGGTGGTCAAAGTCGTTTCAGGTTGTGTTTTTTTTTTGGCAGACTCCAGCTACAAACCCGAACCTAGATACAAACCCGATTCACCCCATTTTTTTGCTGACGTCGTGTACGCAAGGTCGCCTGGTGCTAGGTCAACAACCGCTTCCGCTACGTGCCGTTTGTCCGCCATGCCCCGTTTGTCCGTCGTTTCAATCAGTACACCAGGGGGGTGGCAGCAAAGATGAGCGCGGTGGAGTCAATCGGGGGGTGGCAGCGATGATGAGGGGGAAATGATGAGCGATCGTGCCAATCCGTGTACAGTTTTGATCGGAGTAGTCGGTGAAGTCACACTTGACTCCGGGCTGTTGTGGTCGGCGGAGTCATCCTTCGGAGTGTAGGATCCGTGTGTGCCAACCCGGAAGAATCGTTTTTTGTGGACTCCGTGTACAGTTTTGATCGAAGTAGTCGGTGAAGTCACACTTGACTCCGGGCCGTTGTGGTCGGCGGAGTCATCCTTCGGAGTGTAGGATGTTTTTTTTTTTTTATTTTTTTTTTCATCCCATTATTGGTACATGTTGTCGTCTGCCCCACTGGCCCCCATCCTCCACTACGACTAGCTAGACGACCCAACCGGGGTCACACAGAAGGGCGGCGAACCTCTCCTGCGGTGCATGCCTTATATTTTTCCGCGAGCAGGGTTCAGCACTCCCCACTCTCGCCCTCGTAACAATGAAGTCGAGGTATTATTTACTAACGAAATCGCTTTCAATTTTCCAGGAACGAATGCGAGAAAAAACTCGCTTCGCCGGGGCTCGAACCCATGACCTGGTTCTTAGAAGGTTGCGTGGATACCAAGATGTGTGCCAACCCGGAAGACGATTTTGTCGACACCGGTGTGATCCAAGAATATTCATGATACCACCCTGGCTTGGACTCGGCGGTGAAGTCCCTTCGGAAATTTGTGTTTTTTTTATTTGAGATGTGGGCAACGTAAACACCACCCAGGCTTGGAATGGTCCCACCCGGAACAAAAAAAAATGTCGAACCCGTGGGTGGGAGTCAACTTCTTCGGAAAAAAATGGTCGAACCCGTGGTTGGAGTCAACAGCGAGGTCACTGTCTTGAGAAAAAAACGAAGAAAAAAAATGGTCCACCCGGAACAAAAAAAATGGTCGAACCCGTGGCGGGAGTCAACGGCGAGTTCACTGTTTCGGGAATAAATGATCCCACCCGCAAGAAAAAAAGTGGTCGAACTCGTGGTTGGAGTCAACAGCGAGGTCACTGTCTTTGGAAAAAAATGGTCCCACCCGGAACAAAAAAAATGGTCGAACCCGCGGCGGGAGTCAACGGCGACACCACTGTTTCGGCAATAAATGATCCCACCCGCAAGAAAAAAAATGGTCGAACTCGTGGTTGGAGTCAACAGCGAGGTCACTGTCTTTGGAAAACATGGTTCCACCCGGAACAAAAAAAATGGTGGAACCCGTGGTGGGAGTCAACAGCGAGATCACTGTCTTGGAAAAAAAAGTGGTCGAACTCGTGGTTGGAGTCAACAGCGAGGTCACTGTCTTTGGAAAAAATGGTCCCATCCGGAACAAAAAAAAATGTCGAACCCGGGGGTGGGGGTCAACTTCTTCGGAAAAAAATGGTCGAACTCGTGGTTGGAGTCAACAGCGAGGTACCTGTCTTTGGAAAAAATGGTCCCATCCGGAACAAAAAAAAATGGTCGAACCCGTGGTGGGAGTCAACAGCGAGATCACTGTCATTGGCAAAAAAAGAGTCGAACGAGCACGAAGGAACATGGTGATCCAAGAATATTCATAACAAGACCGTGGATACCCCCAACGCCCAGCCCACAACCCCCCCCAACGCCCTCGAGATCCAAACACTCAGTCCAAAGAAGACCCTCCGATGTTCGCGCCGGGATAGAAATTCTCGCAAACACCTTTGCCTTTGCCCTTGCCACGATGGTAGAGGCTGGTGCTGCTGACGTCGCCGTCATCTTCCCCCTCATCGGAGTCCTCGAAAACACGTTTGCCTTTGCCTTTGTCACGTTTGAAGGGAATGGCGCCGTCGTCGTTACTTTCCCCCTCATCGGTGATGGCGGTGCCGTCATCGCCGACAGCACCTTTGCTGCCACTCCCCTGATTGGCTCTACCCACATCCGCACATTCCTTGTTTCCACCCACGAGGTCGACCACCTTGTTGTAAAGGCGATGGGTTGGCGGCGAAGCCTTGGATGCCTTCGCTGCCTTCGCTTCCTTCGCTGCTGCCTTCGCTGCCTTTCTCTTCGCTGCTTTCTTCGCTTTCTTCACTGCCGCTGCCTCGCTGCTTTCTTCGAAGCTTTCGCTGCCTTCGCTGCCATTGATGCTGCCCTTACGTTCTGTCTCACGCTCTGTGCTGCCTTCGGTGCTTTCGATGGTGCTTTCGATCTTTCGCTGCCGCTGCCCTTTTCTCGAAGAAAATTTTGACCGCTTCTACATACACAGCGCCAGAAAGGCCGGGGGGGGAACTTACGGTTGCCACAACTTCCTCGCCAGGTACCCTGTACACATGGCCCTTGGAACACACGCCCACCACCTTGACCGCGGCATATGGTACTTTGAGCTGGTAGTACATACTTCCCGCGGCCGCGTGGTTCGTCAAGCGCGGGTAGGAGACGGTTTTCAGCTCTGGGTTTCTCAGGTCGTCGAGTGTTGTCGGGCGGAACTTCATTATCGGGCAATCTGTCCAGGAGTCCTCCGTTGATTTCCCCACAACTTCGTGTTGCTCCAGTAAGACGGTCTGAACACCCCACAATGTCTCAGGCCGCCTCCTGGCATGTGCAATGCGGCGTACTCCTCAGGAGACATCACCTTGGCAGAGCCCCCAGCAGCATCCTCCTCAGTCTCAGTCTCAGTGTCCTCCCCCTCCTCCACCTCCTCCTCCTCCTCCTCCTCCACTCCAGCCACTTCGCCTTCCCCCTCTTGTTGCACGGGTTGCACGGGATCCTCCTCCACTCCTGCAGAGCCCCCGACAGCGTCCTGTTCCTCCTCCACTCCCGCCACTTCGCCTTCCCCCTCTTGTTGCACGGGTTGCACGGGATCCCCCACCACTCCGGCACCTTCTCCAGACCCGCATCCAGCCGACTGTGACAACCCCTGGGGCTGGTAGAACCGATAGAGCCTATCGATGGCCTCCCTGAAGCTTTGTTGAGACCTGGAAAGAGACAAGAGAAACAAACACAATTTATCTTCTGCCAAGATTTCCCCACTGACGCCGCATTCAAGTAGCCAACACTATACTTTTAACCAACAAGATTGTTTAGGAATATAGGGCATGTGCTCACATCCGGTTCACCGCCAACGAATGGATCTTGTGCAGAAAGTCGTAGTGTCCGAAGTAGGCGCTCTCTTGCAGACGGGTCACCCTCCCTTCGTCCAACCCATACGTGCTGATTCGCGTTGCTACCGTTCCAAAGTCACGTAGTACATCCTCCATTCTGCGGTCTGGTCGGCACATTGGAGAGTGGGCGGTGTTGTACGTGAGAGACCAGGGCGTGTGAGAATGAGAATGAAAATGTAGAGTGTGTAACAAAGGAGCCGAGGGGCGTCAGGGCCAACACCAATGAGAGAGTATACTTTCATACTTTGGTTCTCTGCCCTCCGCGCTCGAGAGCTCTTTTTTCGCGATCGCTCTGCTCCTAGACCTCGTCTCGGTGTGGGACTCGCGTGCAGCGATAGCCCTGAGACGCGAGGACCTTGCCAGCGTGCGGCTCGCGATCGGGGCGGCCGCGGCGTCGCGGTAGCAAAGGGTGCAAACTCGCGCTGCGACCGGTTCTGTGACGTCACGCTTCGCAGCGTTCGGCGGCGTGCGTT
>CACKRE030005068.1:29163-45655 GCA_902602495.3 Ectocarpus sp. CCAP 1310/34 | reverse complement strand
TAGAGTTCCCACCGTAGAGTCTCATAGACTAGAGAAAAGGTTTCCCACCGGCACATTCCTGCATACCATTGCGGACTTCTCTGGGTGTTTTCATATGTAAGTAAGAGGTACCCGCCGGCAAATACTGCGTACAATTGCCGACTTCTTCTTGGGTGATTTTTCTTTCTGAGTGCCTTATTGGGTAGACTGGAGATCGACCACAATCGGCAAATTCCTGCATACAATTGCCCACTTCTGGTAGCCCATTTTTGCGTCTTCCCTCTTGGGTGATTTTTCTGTGAGTGTCGACTGCTGTAGACTACATAGAATTCAGTAGAGTTATTCAATGTCGTACGCGGAGAGTTTCTCTTACCTTCGTACAGAGCGTTGCGTGCGGCCTTTCCTACTTTCAATTCAATAACAAAAGTATTCTACGCATGCATACCAACTCCACGCACCAACTCCACAAAACAAACGCCTCCGTCATCTCTTCTCCGCTCGCACACTTGACATCGCATTCAGCCTAAAGCGGAGCGGCGGGGCGCATCAGCGCACCCGCCGCGGAGCCCCTTGTATATACTCTCTTCTGCCATTCGTCAGTTGAATACGGGGCACCCCCCGCAAAAACACTACTGTTGCGTGCCCCCCTACACTTCCGAAATCGGCACACAACTCCCCCCCATCATCAAGAGAAGACAGCCTGGCCCACACACGTAAGCATGCGTAAGAGTTTTGCATCACTAAGGGTGAAGCCGGAGGTTAATGTCGTGGGTTGTGTTATTTCGCTGTAATGTTGAAATTCGCGAAGGAGCTGATCAGCGGCGCATTTTTGCCTCTGGTCGGCCCCCTCTGCCTCCCGTGTGCCCACACCGCTACACAGCACACACAGCGGTATGCCCCCCCCCCCCTCTCCCATCTCTCCCTCTCTTTCTTGAGTGCGCTCTCTCTACCCGTTTTGTTCACACGCTCTCCCGCTGCTCGTCTGTCTCCTGTCGCACAGAGGACAAGATACCCAGTGCAGCGAGGAGGGCGCGGAGAGCAGCAAGAGCAGCGAGGACGACTATAGCAGCGAGGACGCTGAGAGCAGCGAGGACAGTTAGGTAAGAGACCGGACTCTAGCCTTCTGAGACTAACCTCTCGTCAAGGCTTACACACCAGCTTGCACGCTAAGTGTTCCGCCTCTAACATCCCCGACAAGAGAAGCGGTGACGCTTATGCGTTTTTCCGTTGGACTTTCGTTTGGTCCCACATCCAAAGTCGCGGATGAATAATAGGAGCGTTTGTATTGGTGCTCGACTCGGAAGGTAGGAAGTATCGAGGCTTCAGCGCCGACGTCGCGGGTGTGATTGATTTGTGGGCAATATCCAACATTTTTCTTCTTTCCGGGTTGTCACAGATAGCTACTTCGGCGCCGAGGTCGCGTGTGTGACTGATGTGTGGGCAATATCCCAAATCCAACAGTTCTTTTATCTTCCGGGTTGTCACAGATAGCTACTTCGGCGCCGAGGTCGCGTGTGTGACTGATGTGTGGGCAATATCCCAAATCCAACAGTTCTTTTATCTTCCGGGTTGTCACAAATGGCTACTTCAACGTGTGTGATCGATGCGTGGGCAGTATCCCAAATCCATCAATTTTTCTCTTTTCTTCCGGGTTGTCACAGATGGCTACTTCAGCGCCGAGGTTCGCGTGTGTGATTGATGTGTGGGCAATATCCCAAATCCAACAGTTCTTTTATCTTCCGGGTTGTCACAAATGGCTACTTCAGCGCCGAGGTTCGCGTGTGTGATTGATGTGTGGGCAATATCCCAAATCCAACAAGTGTTCTCCTTTCTTCCGGGTTGTCACAAATGGCTACTTCAGCGCCGAGGTCGCGTGTGAGATTGATGTGTGGGCATTCCCAGACTTGGATTTTTCAAAACCATTTTGTGTTGTGTGTTGTACTATATGACTCTTCGTGGTTTGGTGGCATTTCGAATACAGAGCAGTTGTTTATCCACATGGTTAACGCTCCGATCTCCGCCCATCACGTGTAAAGTATTATTTGCTCGTCCGTGGAACCGAGGCCTTCTGTGGTTGTTCGGTGGACCATGTAGGATGGCGTGCGGTGTACGCGGAAACGGTTCAAGCACGCAAAGCATGCAAATGTCGACCCCCCCCCCTGGTGCATGAATCCCCACCGTCACAATGCTTTGCACGTAGGTGTCTACGTAGACTCCACTTCGATATATTAAACGGTTCTTGATGTCCGACTGCCCCAGGAATCCCATCTTTGCCTTGCGGAGAAAAATGCTTTCAGAGGACCACACGACTAAGCGCAGACGGTACCGCGTTCCCCCCCCGGCTGCTGACTTTACTTCGCCCGGTCTCTGCACAGGTGCCGGACTTCATCCTCGCGGTCGAAGAATGGAGCGTCATCGGTAACGCACGAAACAACATGGTACGGCAACGATTCAAGGACGAAGCGAAGCACAAGCGGGAAGTCCAAGTGAGCTCGAGTTGAAATGTTTGCTTGTCTCCCCTCTTTATTCGATGCGCCGAGGGTTCGATTCGAGTTGCATTATCTGTGTATAATTATGAACGGTCTATAACTTCACGAAGCTATTTCTCCCGCATTTCTCCGATTTCGTTTCAAAACACCACAGACGTGCCCACTGCAAGCAAATAAACTCTTCAAGCCCCAAGAAGGGATCGACCTTCTCGACGCAGCGACCCCGCAGAAAGAAAGAGAATCTTGGAGATGTTGCAGAAGCAGCGGAACGAGAGCTGAGGTACTCCATCACACAGGGTATCAATAAAAGCTCGTTTGAAGAGAGGGTCTCTGCATGACACTTAAGCTGGTGTTTTTGTTTTCTGACAAGTTGAGTTCAAAAGAGGCAGAGCGAACCCCGCACTGGAAAAATATCGTCAAGCGTGCGATGTGTAGTGGTGCTGGGCTGCTTGTGAGTGACTTGTTTGAAGGGGATCTTCAAGTGCAGGCCGTAGAGTGGATGCAAGGCATGTATGCCGAGGTTCCGGACAATCTCACGTTGAACCGCCGCCTCTTCATGACCCCAAATTTTTTAAACAAGCCAGTAGACGAGGGTGTTGAGGGTGGGGAGGGGTAGGAGATGACGAGCAGCCTAGGTTTGAGGACGAGGTTGAGGACGAGGGTGTTGACGACGAACAGCTTAGGTGTGAAGAGATGGGCAGACTAGCTGAGATGGTCAAGGCATTGGAAAAGTGCGGAGATGCCGAATCCGTGCGGATTCTCCGACCAGATCTCTTTCGCACACGAAAGAGTCCAACGTTGGCCTATCGTCCAACATTTACTAACCCATACCCCGCGTGTGCGATCGAGTATGACCGAGAGTTGGTGTGGGATGCTCTCCGTGTGATATGCGATAGCAGGTTCACCGCCGCCTACCGAAAGGAATTGAAGGAAGGGTTAAGCACGCAGCCGAAGCCACCTAGCTCGAGCGATGAGAAGCAAGACGAGGACACAGCGCCGGTGAGTGACGTGGGAAGAGACGTTATTGTGCTTGGGGTTACACCATGCTATTGGTTGTTGTCGCAGCAGCATGATTCATAATTATTCTTGGATGCATAGATTGTCTTTGTGTTCCTGGTTTTCTGCAGGTCTTCTCGATCAAGTCTGACATTGCCAGTTGGGCTAAGCGCTTGGACACAGAGGGGAAGATGTAACAAGAGATGAAGGACCTGCAGGAGTTTGGTCTCTTTCAAGGGTGAGGTTGGGTGTTGTGGCTGTGTGTTTCTTTGTTCCGTCCCAAACCCTTTGGTAACGCTCACCTTGACTGACTCAGGAAATGCTTAAAGAGGCTGGAGGCTGAGGTGCTCGGGTGAAGGGCGAAGCTGAGCGAGCGTTCCACGCCTTCGCAGGCCAAGTACATGGACCTTGCCCGGAAGGTGTGTGTTTGCGTGTTCGGTGTTCTTTGTCGTCTGTTGTCGTTGTCGTTGTTCCTGTTCGGTGATGTTGTTGGATGTCACTTTTTCGTTGTTGGGTTTGAATCCCTCCCCGCTCTCATGAAGGTTCATGAAAGTGATGGCGAAATGGAAACGAGCGCCGTGTGAAGTGTCGGCCTTGATGGTGCCTCAGTGCCTCTGTTGAACTTGCATTGCTTTAGGAGCGGTTTTTCTCTGGTGAAGAATACCCGGTTTAGTTCAATGGAGAAAGCAAAAATTGCAAGCAACAAATTATGCCGAGCGCTAGAGCTGGAAAGATCGCCACCACACAACTTAATCCCTACGTCTAGCCTCAACCTTAACCTTGACCTTCCGAGACAAAGCGTTGAGATGCTGGGCGTTTGCAGTATCTATGGTGTCGTAGCACCGCGATTCAGCATACCCCGCATGTCCCCAGAAATATGCCCCAAAATGACAGCCCTGTGTTCTATCGAACATGCCCGTTCGAGGAATATAAAACCAGTAATATTAATCCGGCAAGGTAGAGACGATGCTGACGCCTAAAAAAACATTCAAACTCATCTTCAAGTATCTTCTGCTTGGCCAAACCGCAACATCCCGGGAACAAATAACTAACATAACACGAAAAAGGTGGAGGAAATGGAGCGACGCGAGGCCGAGCTCGAGCGTGTGCTGTCGGAGAGCCGGCAGCAGCCCAAGCTGGAGCTGTCGAGGCTGCAGACCATCCACGCCGACGAGATTCGCGCCAAGGACGCCCTCGTTCACGGCTTTAGGATCGACGTCGTCAGCCTGCCGCGGGCCGCCGGCAGCCTCATGAGCGGCGCGGCGGAGGCGGGCGGAGAAGGGGAGGGTGGAGGGGGACGGGGGGCACCGCCGCTGCCCCACCGGTTTGGGGGCTCATGCCTTGATGACCTCCATCTCTTTCGAGCTTTTTTTCTGTCTCTTTTTCGAGTCAGGGTGTGTGGTGTATATAGCTGTGTCTGTTTAGCAGAGTCCTCCGATAAGTTTAGGCGTTCATGCAGTGGTTGGCGGCGAATTGCGCTTTGCTGTTTATTGTGTGAGTAGTTTACAGGAGAGAGAACGCGTCCGTGTGAGTGTATTTAGTGGCGTCCAGTCGATAAGCTGAAGGGACAAGGCTGAAAGCCCGTTTTTCTGTTGGCTAGCCCTGCGGAGCATTGCACGTGGTGATGGTCATCTATGCATGTTGAGGGCACCACACAGCATCAATATATTGTAGTTTGTGTTGCAGGCAAGACAGTGGAGATGGTGTTCAACTTTATCCCCGTTTTCGCGCGTGCTTTCCAAGCTAGTGTTCATGTTTCCCTTTTTTCCCGCGTGCTCTCCAAGAGAGTGTCAATGTTTTAAGGAGCGTTTAAGGCTGCCTTTTTTTGCCGGGGGCGGTTGAAGCCACCGTATTTATGCGAGCGGCCATGGCATCCCGGCCCAATAGAAAAATATTCACGGAGCCTCTTGAGGGAGCGAGAGGGGGAGAGACGAGAGTTTCGAAGGCGAACAACGTTATCTACCACAGTGTAGTTTCAGATGATATGAGAGAGCAATTAACATCAGAAGGTTTTCAGACGTCCGCCGTCTCACAAAAGAAGGCAATCCTTTATCCACCTTCCATTCTACACATATCTGCGAGTATCAACGTGCTGAACGTTCTTCATCATACTCCCATGTATCAACGGCCGGCGTCTTCGTTGCAGTTCATGTTGGACGAGAAACGCTGGTTAATAAGATCATGATACATGATAGATGCTTCCCGACAGAACGATTTCAGTACATGTAGCTCCCGACGTGAAGTATATACAGCAGCCAACTCCCTCGCTATAAAGCAACAGAGACAAAGAAAACTCTATCCAGATCTAGATAGCTCGAGACAATCTCGAAAAAAAGGGGGGGGCTGTATGTGTGCACACACCCGCAGTAATCATCCACGAAACCCCCACGTTGCCCGGCGCCACCGTCACAGTTGAGTTTGCCGGTGGCTTTGCTACGCTCTCGTAGTTTCTGGCTTGCCTCTAACCAGGCATCTCAGATCTCAGGCACTCAGGCACCCAGCACCGCCTCAGGCAACCTCAATTGGCTCTCATTTGATTTTGGCCGGTGGCGTACCTCGAGCTCAATCAACAGCATGGCGCAAGTAGGAGAAGGACGTCAGGTCCCCACGAACGGTGAGAGTATTGTAGTATACACAAAAACCTGAGGTTTTTGGGCAAGTTCGATCAGGTGTTCCGGCCATCCTCGTTGCGCGGCGCTTTTCGACATCACGTAGCAGCGAGAAATGGTTTTGTCCTTCATGGCAATGAAACCTTTTTGCAGGAGAGAAATCCGAAAAAACCGCACACACATACACACACACACGTCACACACACCGATTGCTCGCCCTCCTGCTCACGGATCGCGACCTAGCTTTTAGGTTACCAAATCCATGTTTCTGAGCGTCGGTTATGCCAAACAGAGTTTATTTTGGTGGTTTGTGTGTCCAATGCGAGTAACCAACGGCCAGTCGGCTGGAAATCAGAAAAGCTTTTGCAGATGAGACTATTACCTGGAAATCTCATCCGAGAGGTTCTGAGGCGGTGAAAATGGTGCATGGCCCGAAAACACCCAACCAGATTGCTCGCCCTCCTGCTTGAGGATCGCTCTCTACCCTTGAGGTCATGAGCTCTACGTTGCTGAGCGTTACAACCCAAAGCAGAGTTGCTCGGGGTGGCCTTTGTGGCAAATGCGAAGAACCTCTCCTCGGGGTTGAGTTTTCCAATTTCAGCCAGTTTCAGCTCGAAGAATTTCCAGATGCTGTACAGGACGCAAACACCCGACAGCAACTCTCTACTGCCGTCATCCTCGGGTTACAGACGAGCCGGTCCCGACGTTGCGGACGTATTCATATCCCTTACAAGGGGTCGTGATGCACGCACACGGCGAAAGGTGGCCCAATATCCGCATGCAAGCTCACTGAACAGCTATCAAAAGTGTAAAAAGCCGTGGCTTGTCTACTTAATCTATGTACCAAATCTTGAAGATCTCGCTGTCCAGAAAAGAAAAAAGGAATCGCTGCAAGAAATATATGGAGGGAGAGATGCACTTAAGAAAGGTCTCCGGTGACTTCAGTGAGGATCAGAGTCATGATCACACACGGGCCCCCGCCTGCCAACACGCAAACTGCAGCACACCAGCCGTAGCATGGACGAACAGCAGATAGCAGAGTACTGGCAGCATTATGCGGGCGCATACAGTCCGGGAGACAACCCGCACACTCACACACACATCACCTCAGCGTCACCAGCAGGAACGCGGGCGGTATCATAGCTTATATTGGCAGGATATGGCTCGGAATACAAACCTCACTACTGTGATCCTCACTCAGACGTCGGTTTGTCACGAAAGGGTTGAGAGCATTTTCTTATCTGCGTAAGGCTTTCAGTGCGATGAAGGATTAAACCATTTCTCATCGACTTTCCAATTCGTAAGA
Organism: Ectocarpus sp. CCAP 1310/34; assembly: GCA_902602495.3. Classification (NCBI taxonomy): domain Eukaryota; class Phaeophyceae; order Ectocarpales; family Ectocarpaceae; genus Ectocarpus; species Ectocarpus sp. CCAP 1310/34. Next base: position 38,276 of record CACKRE030005068.1, on the reverse strand, counting down.
ACTGACCTTCGTCAAATGACCCAACCTTGGAATATGTCGAACCCTGGCTCACTCACGTACGTTTTCGTATCCGCCTTATTCCAGCATGCTTCTGCACCGATGGCGCGAGTTCGGTTTGTTCGCTCGCTACAGTCATGCGGGTGCGTCTCGGGGACGGGATAACGCGGGTCAAAGCCGGCACGAGACTCAACCACACAGCCGCGCTACCTTCCCGAGACTGGCATAATGTATTCAACCGTGACGGCAGCCAAAGACCCGCTCATCCACCAAATATTGCCACAGAGAAAGAGTGGGTGTTTGCTGGGCACCTTGATGGTATCGTGGAGACACGGGAAATAGTTCTAGACGGAAATGTAGAACTCGGAGACGCCGTGATTGTTTTTCAGGAAGGTTTGGCGCTGCCCACCAGGGAGCTTCTCCGAGTCATAAACACGGCACACGCCGTGCTGGTGCTGCGAGGAACCGACAAATACTTTTATCTCGGCGAAGACTTCGTGCTGTCTACGGACGAAGAAGAGGTGCTGGTGGAGTGGGGCGTAGGACGGTCGGTGCTCGCGAATTCTGTTCTCGCCGTAGGGGGAACACTGATGGTGGCGTTTGCCGAGAAGGTGTGGGGACCGGCGGTCGTGGGGACGCTTCTTGTGGCGGCGGTCGGGTACCGCGTCGAGGGCACTTTGACCACGGTGCTGAGAGTAAGGTCGGTCGCGTGGTCCGACAACAGGCTCGTTCCCAGCGGGATACACGGGGCGGAGCGGGCAGGCCAACTCGTGGTGGTGACGCTCGTGGCGATCGCCGACCTGCTGGACGACAGAAAGCTGCTGCTTGCGGCACTGACTTGCGCGTCGGTGCAAGTGATTTTGCTGGAATGTGCAGGCCTGGGAACTACCTGGAACTCAGCGATGTACCGCGTCTTGTTGATAGAGTTCGGGCTGTTTGTATTCGTTTGTGTGGTTTTGACGATGTGGTCGTGGTTTACCTACGTCTTTGCGGGCTACTTCGGCGTTGTTGTTTGTATGCTCCTATTGTTTGGTTTGTGTCTTTGTGTGTATGACCTGGGTGAGGAGTGCATTCGTGAACGTCTCGAAAGAATCACGAGACGATTCACCACAAGACAATCCTTCATATTCTTTTCACTCGTGACATGTGCAATGGTAATTTGGTACAGCGAGGCCACGGCAAGCGTAGATACGGAGGTTTCCGGGGAATCGCTGCAACCCTGGAGGTGGCCCTTGTTCCGTGCACCCGATTCTGTTGGAACGGGTTTGTATGTTATTGGCCTCTGGTTCGGCGCACTTGTATACTTCCCCCTGGTAGCGTGTTCAGTTGTCGGGTTGCTTTCATTCACCCTCAGCAGCGACAGGGTTAGGCCTGTGGGTGACAGGACCGATGCGCGTGACAGCTCTGGGAATTTCAGTCACTACCACGTATCGTCTACCCCGTCGAGAAATCTGCTCGTGTCGAACGTAGCAGGGCAGGCGGAGCCCGCGGGGTCCGTGGCGTCCACCGTGTGATCTAATTGATTTGGTTTGGTTTTTTTAACGTGTGTCAAGTACAAAATCCCAGAACGTATTTGTAAAAAATCAAACACAACACTAAATTTTGATTTGATTTGATGTGGGACAATTTTTTCCTTATGTAAAAGACAATTCTCCACAGCGGTGTAAAATATAGGGAAGTGGAGGCGACGCACCACACTCCCCAACGTCCTACGTTCCTAGTGAATGCTTTCGTTTGCTGCTGGCCTGCGTATTGTCGGGCAGACTGTGGGTTTCGGCACCGCTCGAACGATGGAAGAGATCACCTCGAATTCGGGGTGGTACGGCAAAACCCTGAAGTGGGCAGCCCCCGAAGGGCTCAACGACGAGCGCGTGGGGGCGGAAAGCGACGTCTTCAGTTACGGCGTGGTTGTCTGGGAGATCTTCAGCCGGTGCCTTGGCAAGACGCCTCTTGGTAAAAGTGTGTAGGGGGAAGCGTCCTCAAAGACCGGCCGAAGCACACCGCTGCTTGCGTCGTTTATGGCGCAGTGTTGGGCAGACATCCTTGAAGATCGAATTTCATTTGACCAGGTGCTAGCTCTGCTCAATACGGGGGGCAGCTACGTAGTGGTTTAGGCAATGATTCAGCCGAGAAACAAGGGAGTGCTGGGTGTTTTTTGTGGCACTTCGCCGGAAGACAAAGCGAAAAAACTACCAATTCGATAGGGTTCGGGCTAGGGCCCCCCTGCGGCGCACTGACATACAGAAGCCAGCATATTGCGCATCATTTGGGTCTCTATCGTCCTCAGTGCCATCTGTTCTGCCTGCACTGCCAGTGTGAAATGCAATAGAGGTGGTCTCTCGAAGGTTTGGGCAGGCGCGCGGGGAACGCAAGCATAAACTACATTTTTTGGGAGGGTACTCGAGTACCCACCCCGAGCGTTTCCACAAAAAAAAAGCTCTTCTACTGTAGCGAACACCGGTGCGCCGAAAAACAAAAAAAGACGCTGTCTGTATGGATGGGTTGCACAAGGGAGGGAACTCAATCTACGCTGACCGCTACGATTCAACCAGTGTTGTTAGCCAAAACTATCCAGTTCGTGCCCAATGGTGCAAAAGGCCTGGAAGTTCGCAATCTACCCTGTTTGATCGGTGGCTGCTTGGTTTGACAGGCGCGCCCAACGAGCACGGTTTTGAGTTACGTCGAGCACCTTAATGACATTGCCCTAGACTGCCGCGAAAATAATCTGAGGAGGTCCGCCACGTTGCACGGGAATAATCTTCATATGAACAGGTTGAAGCATGCTTTTTGGGTCGAGGGCGTGAAAGGCGCGGCAAGCAAAGCGGAGGAAATCAATCGATCGCAGGAGTCATACTGGAGCTTCGTTCGTCGTCTGCCGCCACTGCCTGATTTTGTTTTCGCGTTCAAGCGTTTCAAACGGCCGCGAGATTCACCACGAAAAGTAGAGACGTTGCAATCAGCAGGGTGTCCTACGAACGAGCAGTGGTGGGGAAGTTTGGAGTTGTAGGGGAGTGTACTGAAGTGTTGGGCAACAACTTACGAATTGCCGTCTAAAAAAAAGTAACCAAATAGTAACCCCGTTGGGTACAGAGTATCAGATTTTGGGACGTGTCGACCCACCCTTGTGTAGCTAGCTGTCTGGTGACGGGAGTAGAGTAAGGGTTGCTAGGTGATGGCTCGAGCGTGCTAGTGATTAATAAAGGTATCCTGTAATTTCGGGGAAGTGCATGAGGATACTCTAAGTTGAAAAAAGAGTGAGCTGTGGTTGTGAACGAGTAAGAGGAAAGTGATGCGGGAAGGGTGCTCCGGGTTGTCCCATCTCCAGAAGGGCGCCCAACAATGAATGGTTCTCGGTCACAGTCCTGGAACTGCTGGAACGGGCCACGGGACTGCCATAGTCCCGGAGGCACACAGAAGTCTTGTCGCAAGCTAACGCCGGTACGACTAAGGCGAAGACTATATCAACTACGTTATTTGTGTATGATGCTACGCTGGGCTACAAAGTAAACTGTAGTCGCGCGCACACTGGTAATGGCTAAAAAAGTTCGATAACTGACTTTCTCGGTAACACTCAAGATCAAAACAAGCCATTCGGATCCACGTGGCTTGATGAACACATACTTGTGTTGTCACCACCTTGCGACTCGACTACGAAACACATCGTCCTCACTAAAAAAATACTCAGAAGAGAATCGTGACGTTCGAGTAGGGTTAGAAACATGACTGACCACCAATACCAACACCGACAATGCGATATTTGTTCTACACCACAGTCGCCGTGGACGTGGGGGCCTTGCCCCTGTCTTGCTCATCGCGTGTGCTGTGACCGGCATCGCACTCAGCTTTGATCTCGTCTTCACACCTGAGATGCATAACGCTTTGCCTACTACGACGGCCCAACTTTGCACGGACCTTTTTCGTACAATTTCCAGGTTGTTCTGAGTCCCGACCGTGTGTGGATAATTTGCCCCAAGCTTCCTCGTACGGATTGAGAGGGCCCTCTCGAATAGTGGGATTGCCGTCTTGTACTCCTCCTGTGGACGTTTAAGATTTAGAGTTGAGAGGCTAGGTCCACTGCGCAAAGCTCAGACGTGAACACGACTCGGCGAAAATATCCATTCGTTCCCCAAGTAGTGCATATACAAGCACGTGGGTTGGAAACAACAAAATATTTCGCATTGATGGATCCTACGAAATTGTAAGGGAATCATTCGGCTCTCGTGTGGTCTGTGACCGCTCGTCTAGTGGCTCGGCTTCAGCATACTTGCCCTGCATAGCAGGCAGTGGGGTGTTGTGAGGGACCGGTCGACTGAGAACTAAAAAGGGCTCCGGTTGATGAGCACTACGATATCTACAGGTCACCATAGTAATTTTCTTGAACATTTCTGACGGCTCTCACCTGATCCGGTAACAATCGCTGCCTGGTTCTTAAGCACCTACGACATCTATCGGACACCTACAAAAGTTATTTTCGGGAGACTCTCACCTGCTTGTAAAACAACGCCGCCCGGTTGTTGAGCCATGTGGCAAGATCTGGGTGGTCAGGGCCCAGAGTCTTCTCCCCAATCTCAATAGCTCGCAGATAGAGAGGGTCGGCTTCGTCGTACTTGCCCTGTGCAGGAAGTATGGGATGGTGTCAGGAGGTGGTTCACCGAGAACTGAAACCATTGATCAACAAATGTAGACCCTACGAAAATTCTTGGAAAATTCTGACGGCCCTCACCTGTGCCTTCAACAACCCTGCCCGGTTGTTGAGTCGAGTAGCAAGATCTGGGTGGTCAGGGCCAAGCGTTTTCTCTCCAATCTCAATAGCTCGAAGGTAGAGAGGATCCGCTTCAGCGTACTTGCCCTGGAACATGAAATGGAAGCCCGAGAGGAGCATGGTCAAGGCTTGGCTAGAGCTAAGTGCGGAGGAACAAATGCTCAACAACCCCGGTTGTAGAGCAACGACTGCCCACCACAAGAATTTTCTACGACAAATGTTCTTGACTCTTCCTGTCCACATGAAAATTCTTGGAAAATTCTCAAGGATTTCACCTACGCTCTCAACAACTCCGCCCGGTTGTTGAGCGACGTTGCCACCTCTTCATGCTCCGGGCCGTGCACCTTCTCTCGTATGGCCTGTGACCGCTCGTACAGTGGCTCTGCATCGGCAAACTTGCCCTGTTGAACTAGCAGAGTGGGTTTGTGTAAAACGGCGGTCCACCGAGATGCGCAAATACAACCGATCATGTACACCCTGCAATTTTCCAGAAAACAGTTGACTCTCATCTGAATCTCCATGAACCAGTTACCTGACTACTTTTCAGACAAAACCACTTGAGCTGGGCTGTCTGATTCGCTGCAACCACACAGACAAGCTGAAAGCCCACCTGGAGTTCCAACAATCTCCCCGCAGCCCAGTTCGTAAAGGCTACATCTGCTGTCGGTTCGCTCTCCTCCAATGCCTCAGGCTGACCCCGTACGTGCCTACCTCCAGCTGCTGGTCGCCAGACAGGTCCTCCACTGACTTCCACAGAGCCATGAGGGCGTAGAACCCCCGCAACACCTCACCAGCCCGTGCGTATCCCTCGAGCACGGATATCGTGCCTAGGTACTGCGCTTGGCGAGACGTGACGAGCTGCACCCGCCTCCCCAGCTTCCTTAGCTCGTCTTTCGCAAAATCGAGCACCAGGTCGTGCAGGTGGTAGCTCTGTTCCACGACCTTTACGAGGGACTTGTCCACCAGGTCGCTCAATAACAACGCGGTGTCGCTAGGGTCCTGTGTGTACAATTAGGAACAACGGACACCCCACGTCAAGGAAAGTGTCGCTGATTAGGGGCAAAACACATCCCGCCCACCGTGCACCTACCTGTTCCCAGAGATGAGCTACCATGTCGACTGGGGCACGTACCCCCCGCGCCAGCACACCAAGCTTGCGGAACCGCGCCCTGGCCTTCTCGCTGAGCTCACGAAAGCTGACGGCGAGGGCACCTCCAACATGGTCTTGCACCAGGCTTGGTTCTTCGACTAGCCGCGCGTGCACACCGCGCCATGTCTCGGGGGAGTGTGGGTTCACTCGCGAGCTACCCATGGCACCGATGATGGCGATGGCAAGCGGGAGAAAGCCGCAGTCATCGGCAACCTGTAGGGGATAGTTCACAATCGACGCGGCGCAGAAAATGATCAAAACGATGCAGCTTGCGGTCCAAGGGTCTCTACCGCGAAGCAATAAATAAACATGTGCGGAAGAAAAATATTTCGCAAAAACAATCTACCTCCAGGCCCTCGTCCCTCGGGATACTTGAAGTTGCCCGACTCGCTTTCTTGAGGAGTTCCAGTGCCTCGGCTTCCGTTAGCATGTCCACCGGCGTGCACGTTCCCCACAGGTGGCGAGGGACCATTGCTACATCGCGCGTCGTCACCAAGCAGCGAAACCCTGTACGGAGGAACAGCGGGACCATTTCACGGTCCCATACATTATCCAGCACTACCAGGCATCGCAGATTACCCTGCTCCAGAACGCCCACAAGATGGCTGACGACGTGCTCGACGTCCCTGAACTCGTGCGGGACCGTGCGTGGTCGATTAGAGGGCGCATGCGCAAGGTCTTCCGCCAAGCCCTTCAACAGGGCGGTTGGATTGCCCGTACCAACTTGGCCTACTTGCACCCAGAATATCCCGTCCTTGAAGCTGCGGCGCACATTCTCGCAGCGCACCACTGAACTGGCGGCGACGGTCTTGCCCCCCCCGGGTATGCCACGGAGGACGTCAGCAGTATCGGTCGCCCGCTCCGCCGCCGCGAGGTCTTGCGCCACAGCTTCGACGAGCCCGCTTCGCTCCACAAACGCCGGCGGCAGAGCTGGAGCATTGTGGGGTATCTTGGCCATTTCGCCCGTTTTCGGCGGACGAGCAGCTCGAAACTCCGCGGAAACCCACAGGATAGTCACCCCTTGGATATCATTCCAAATGCTCCGGAGCTTCGCGTCGAAGTCTTGGATCTGTTTCCCGTCCCTCGCAAAGCAGAGTAGCGCCGCGCACTTCCGCCTTGTCGCCAACCTTTTCGCACGCTTCGCCAGTTGGTTTGTGGTGGAAACAAAGTCCCTGAGGGGCTTCATGACTGGCGCGAGAGCGTCCACCTCCTTCCCGTGCTGGAGCAAGACATCGGTCAGGAAGGCACACCACGCGATGAGTTCCCTCAGATTCTCATCTGCCTCCGCCGCCCCCTCCGCCGCCTGGATCAGCCCCTTGAAGGCCTCGCAGATGGGCATGAGAGGCCCAACACTTGCGACGTTTAGGAGCCCTACGACCCCTGATGCCATCCACGCCAACGCTTCCCCGACGTCCTCTGGACAACCGTTCGCCCACTCGCCGTGAAGAAACGCAGGCCATTTCTTCCTGCCCTCGAGATGCCGCTGGACCTCTTCAAGTCTCTGTGAGATTAAGAGGAGTGCAAGGGAACGTGAGGCTTACCACAAGAGGCAGGGTCCACGGCACCAAGTTCAAGCTCAGAACAAGGGGCTAAAAAAAAACCTATCGTTATGGGCTCCGCAGCTCCTCCCGAATGAACGCTTCCACCACTGTAGGGCGCTCGCGCTTCCATAGTGTCCAGAGGCAAAGTGGGTATTCCCCTACAACGAACCACGTTTGGTTGACGCCGGAACGGAATGGAATTTCGTGAGCAATGGTGGGATTCAGTTGAGAATTCCGTCTGCTGCGAGGTCAGATGTAAAAAATCTTGCCCTCGCACGTGCGTCGCGGCAGCTCTCGGTGATTGACACAGACAAATATACATGTACACAGAGCACACAATCAAGGTTACTGGCTGGCACTGCTGCTGTACGAAGGAGTGTGGCCACGTGGCCGAATGGCAAAAATAAAGGGTTCAATGTGGGGCATATTGAACAGCGTCAATCGTCATAAGAGGGCTTGTTTATGTTCCAGATGCGACAACACAACACGACTTCCGTGGCAAAGAAAAAAGGTCCGGTGAGCAAATGCGAAACAAGTCAGCAAAAAAAAACAGCGACTGCAAACAAACCAGCTTATCGGGCAACGCGCGATACTTCACAGGGGATGCAGCCCGCCTCTTGTCTCGTATACGTGTGACCTCTCTACGACACATTGGGGCTGCGCGGCACGTGCGAGCAACAGGTTTCTGGGAGTGCGGGGAAAATCCTCCGCAACTTTTTGGCTGTCATCTCTCACCTGACAACCCGCTCGATTTTCATGCACGGTCGACGCGCGGTGGAGCTGGACCCTGTCGTTCGTGAGTACGTTGAACACGCTGGCTACTGCTGTTGTCTACCTCGATGTGCGCCATTGTGCAAAGACACAAATATCGAAGGGGCACCGCAGAATTGTACAACATACACCCCAATGCAACACTTGACCGGGTCGTGAGGTCACCCGGGTTGCACGCGGTGGAAAAAGCAAAAAAAAAGGCCCCACGGGGCTCCGTACATGGTAGCTCAGCAGACACGGTACCCGGGAAGGGGCCAGCACAAAAAAACTCGCCGCGCCATGCGCGCATGCCACGAGAGCATTACCTTTGGGGCCAGAGTTCTCAGCACACACAGCCCGGACCGCGACAAAGCCTACGGAGTACAGGAAGGAGATCACGTTGAACCTCGGTGAGTGGTTGGTATGTCCTCGTTATTCTCTTGGAGCGCGTAAGGTGGAGTGCTTTCGTCAAGAGTTTTTTCCGGCACCCTCCGTAAATGACAGCAGCGCCGTCGCACGAGAAGGTCATCTTCAGACGCTAGGTCGGCCCCGAGGAACGAACGAAATCGACTGGCGATTTCGTTCCCCAGTAGGAATGTGACAAAAGAAGCCTCCAGGGGTTGCCCTAATTTTGGATCGCCACTACCTGTGCCGTAGTCGCGACGAATTGAACACCATGTTCGTGCGGTGTATCTTGCGGATTCTCCACCCCCTGCGTCGGGTCTCGTGTGTTTGTAGTGAGGGGTAAGGCGGTTGTCACGATGACACCAGCGGAGCTCACTCGCACTATGTAAAACTGAGCCTTGGGCCATGTCTAGCAATAGTTCACCACTATCAGCATCGCATAAACCATGGGCCGTCCCTGCTGTATTTCCATTTGGCAGGAATGTTCTCGCCGAGAGCGGCGGCGACC
>CACKRE030005068.1:11347-24365 GCA_902602495.3 Ectocarpus sp. CCAP 1310/34 | reverse complement strand
TAGCTGCCGCTGCACCCGGGTGGTTCGTGCCGCACATGATCTTGTCTCTGGATTCGCCCGATTATCAGTGATTTTCGCCCATGTTTCTGATCCATGAAGTGCTCATACCTTGGGTGGGTTGTGCACGGCAGTGCCTTCCTCCGTTTCGCCTCAGAGATCTCTCCACGCAGCCCTAATCCCTCTCTCGTTGCAGGGAGACGCAGGACAGGTAGGCAAGATTCTACGGAAGATACCACCCCTCTGGCGGACTTTACGCTCCGAGGTCCGTCGCGGGTGCGATCCCTTTCACCTTTTCAACGCCACTATACTTTAGAGGTGTCCACGACGATTCTATAGAGGGCTGCCCTAATTTTGGATCGCAACTACAGCCGGAGCTATTGAGAAACTTCGGTTGGTCGCTATGGTGAAGGCCAGCTGCGAGGGGTTCCGTGAGTCATTGGTCGAGAACAAAAAAAAGAAAAATGGGGTGTACGGAGCCCCTTGCAACCCGGGTGGGTGAGCCATCAACCGGCGCGCCATCTAAAACCAGCTCGAGGGAAAGGAACGGAGGGAGGGAGGGAGGGAGGGGGATGGTCCTTTGTTGTGGCTATTGCTCAGGCCTGCCTGGAAACTGGAAACCAACATGGGAGGTGAGCTGCATGAATTGTTGGGGGTTTGCGTGATCGTGTCCTTCTGTCTGCGACGGCAACGGTGGCAGCATCAGGAAAGAAGGGTGGTAAGTTGTATCACGTGAAAGACACGAGTGCTCTAAAGAATGGGTGGTTCCGTTCCCACGGAGCCCACGGAGGTTATCGAGCAGTACCAGTTCTTCTCAAAACAACAGTTGTCGTGTTCTGCGCACCTAAAGTATTGTAGGCCCTTACCCGTGCACGTGTTCTTTACGGACAACATATTGAACAGCGTCAATCGTCATAAGAGGGCTTGGTTATGTTCCACTTGATGAGTACCTGCGCGCGGGCTAAATGCGCTTGAGTATGTAAACTAGCGTGAGATTGACACGGCTTTTGTAGATTCCAAATGGTAATATTGGACGCATTGTTGAAGCAATCATGTTTTTGGTGATGTGTTGAGGTGTCTTGCAATAGAAAACATGGAGGTCTTGCCATCCACCTCACACGTGACTACTGCCAACCGTGGGGACGGCTGCTTACGAAAAAACAACCCGTGGTCTTCCGGTGCAAAGCATTTCATCCCTACAGTCAAAACTTGTCAGTGGGACACGACCATTCCAAGCGGTGAGTTGCGCTACCCAGTGACTCTCCTCTTGGGCCTGGTAACCCTTATCCTCAACCCAAAGAAAAAAGGGAGGGAACCACCACCTGTAGAGAGGAAAGTATAAGTATGCGCAGTAGATCAAGCTTGCGTACTTTTTGTGTGGTCTTGCCCTGTTCTTGGTTTACTGCCTGCTGTTTTGTGCTCTTTCCCCCCTCGCCATTGCTTTTTTTGGTGGCGGAAGTCCACACATATATTTTCCCGTCTATGATCACTCCCCTCTCTCTCTCTCTCTCTCTCTCTCTCTCTCTCTCTTCTCTCTCTCTCTCTCTCTCTCTCTCTCTCTCTCTCTCTGCCTCCGTCTTTCTCGCTGTCCTCTGTGTTCAGGTGACCCATAGGACACGCGACACGGAAAGCACCTGTGTTCTCTCGATCGTATTTGCTGCTGGTCGGACGGCTGAATTTGTTGAAGGGACGCACTTGCATTTTTTTCAACCGTGTATCTTCTAAGAGCGGAGAAAAAGATCAATCGCGCCGACAGAAATCCAGCGCCTCGGGTAGTGATCGCCCCTAGGATCATACGAACTGTGTTTGTGCGTTGGATTGCTATTTCATTTTCCTGGCTTCGGGAGAGTAGATAGTTCTTTGTCTGTGAGACCAGTTTCCGGCCCTTTCCCTGCGCTTGTACACACACCCTCCCTGCATAGATTTTGAAGAAGCACGCCACGCGCGACTACCCGTACTCTTCACGCGTGCCCTGTTTTTGGTGCGGCTAGGTTGCGCGTTTGGATCCTCCGGGGATCTATCTTGTGCCGTGGCGGTGGTCCTTCTTTTCGCCGAAGCATCTCTTGTGGTAAAAGCCCCGCAGGAGAGGTGTGAATTTCGTTGTTTCATTTTTGATCGTGTTACGCGTGTGGCACGATACGCGCCTTCATTACCACTGGACTTATGTTGACCTCGGAAAGCTTTCTACCCTTTGCTGAGTTGGGGGCAACCAGATGCCTTGAGCTTGGATTGTTTTTTCTGCTCCCACCGCTCTCGCGTTAGCAACGGCAGCTACTAGTTGTGTTCTGCGTGCCGAAATTGCCCAGTGTCAGCGTTCAAACGCGTTTTTGCAAGTACCAGCAATGCTGATGCTGGATGGAAGAAGGTACGCGCGCTATCACTGTGAAAATGCTTATTAACGTCCTGGTCTGGTACGTAAATGCGCTTTCCCTACTCTTGACCGTGACATTTGTAGATTTAAATGTGTGTTAGGAACGTGCCGCGAAAGCAGTCTCATTTTGCATTTTTCTCTGAGTACTTGCAACCAAGAGAACATGGGTGTCTCTCCGTTTGCCGTTGTGATATGGCCATTCCAAAGTGGCTTGTTTTATCCGACGAACTTTCTCTGAGGCCGACTATTTCCAACCCAGAGAGAGGCGAGACAAAAATAGAACACCTCAAGTGTGGCGAAGCGTAGCTTGCTCCTCGCGTCCGTTTGGCGTGCTCGTCGCCTCTCTTAATCTTGCTTCAAGGCCTGTGTTTGGGCTAATAGTTCGTGCGCCATCGCTTTTATTGTCACGCGTGTTAATATGTATATTCCTGCCCTCGTTGATGAACCTCTGTCTCTCGTTTCTCTCGTTGTCGTTTCTTAGGTGCCCCAGCAGACACGCGCCACGGAGAGCGCCCGTACCCTCTCGTTGTTGTTTCTGCTGGTCGGACGGCTGAATCTAGCGAAAACGGTGAGAGCCCCTCTGTTTGCTTTGGACCATGCGTGTGTTTGATGGGCAGAGAACGAAGAAGACCAACGACGCCTGGACACTCAAGTGGCATGGTTCTTGATCACGCCTGTCGCGGGGTGTTACGAACTATGTATGTGTGTTTCGGCGCTGCGGTGTTGTATTTGTCGGGCTGTAAGAGAGAGAGACCAGAGAGACCAGAGAGACCAGAGAGACCATACATATTTTTACCTCCTCACTCTCTCTCGCACACAGGTAGTCCAAAAGCACGCCACACCCCTTTTTCTGCGCAGCTGGCTCACGCGCTTGGATTAGGGGACTCATCTGCTGCCGATCGGCGGAGGGGAAACGAGGAACCAGTGTCAGTGGGAAGCACAGCGGGTGAGAGTCGGGAGGCGCAAGCGGCGGCACGGGCACGCGCCTATTGTACCATAGGACAGTTGGTGACCTCGGAAAGTTTTCTGCCCCTTTGTTGAGTTGGGGCACCTGAATGCCCCCTCAAACAATATTTCGTCCGCCTCTGCGTTGACCTGTAGGAAAACACCACGCCTCCGTCTGGTTGTAGCTAGCTCAAAGCGCGCAGGCAGGTGTCTGAACTAATTTGGCCTGTGGTTCATTGTACGTGTGGTTTTGCAAAGTCATTGTCGCGAGCTCCTCCTTGGTTTCAAAACCACATGCTTCGGGGCGATTGGCCTTTATCTCACACATCAATGATATCCGAGTGTTGAATGTCGTAGCTCCCATTTTCACAAATACTTTCCCGATTTGCAACTTTTTCCTTCGCCGCACGCAGGCACCGAGTACACCGACGCGAGACAGCAGAAGACGAATAGAGGCGCGCGGATTTCCTGCTGAGTGGTGACAACTGGTGAGCAAGTGCTTTACGGTGTGTCGACCGAGAGAGAGAGAGGTAAAATGCAGGAGATTTGCATTTCAGTCAACGAGAGGGAGTAGAGTCGGAGTGGAGGAAGCGTACTGCGTTCCTCGATCCTATCGCCGTCGCCTGGTGTCAGGTTTGGCTTGCGTGTTGCACGGGCGTGCGTGCACTGTCTTGCCATTCAAAGTTGAAACAAAATCCGCTCACTTTTTGCCACCTCGAAAACCTCTCGTACGCATGCTTCACGAACATATGCTCAAAACCATTTGAAGAGTGTAGATAATCTCGTTTCGCCCGAACACCAGTCGCGCGGGCGCCAATTTTCCCTGATATCCCATGTCGCCGCGCCCCTTTCGATATTTCTGCAGTGCTTGCGCCCTTTCGCCCCATATTCTCCCCACGCCCTTTAATTTGCGGTCTCCCATCACAGGCCAGTGCTATAATTGCGCTCTTCACCCGTGCTCTTTGTCGGCACTGCTGAGTCGCGTGCTTGGATTTGCTTGAAAAGGGCAGGAGACCTTTGTGTGTATCGAAAGTAGGTGAGGTTCCAGTTGCGTACGGCTAGGATTTCATGCGCCACGCATGTAGCACTTTACGGTGCGGAAAGCTTCGGCTTGGTGCACGCGGATGCTGCACGTCTGTGCGTGCATCAGATCACACGATATGCGTGTCTTGCATTGCTCCATACAGAACAAATCCCGCCGGCGCTCCCTCACCTCGAGACACTCTCGAATGTAAGTGCAATGCCCATACCCCATGCGAGAGTGGTGCAGATAGTCTCGTCCCCCCGGTATCCCATCTCATCCCATACGAACCCTCTCACGTAGCCTAACCGCGCAGATCGTCCCTTGTTTTGTTTTTCTGTGTAGTCTCCTATTTTGTGCGCCTCTTAATTTTCCCGCTCTCTCTCTCTCTCGTACACTTACCCTCCCTCTACCCGCACTCTTGACCCTTATCCCTCTTCGGCGCGGCTCTTGGATCTGCGTGGACGCGAAGGCGTGTGTGTGAGATGGGCGGGCCTTGCAGCTTGGGAATATATGGACGGAGAGCCACCGGGATGCCAAGGATTGGATGCGAGAGGTGGTGGTATTTGCCCGCCTACGTGGGCCACAGGACCTTCAGGTGAGATTTTTTTTAAATAAAACAGTAACACATCAAGGGCCTTTAGGTTCGTCATGAATGGGGACAGAGGTCTATCATCCCCGACACACACACGCACAGCGGAGCTTTGACGAGCACGTGTGTACTTGGTTTTTTTTTTCGTGAGTGTGAGAAGACTTTTACCCCTTTTCTGCTGCTGATCCATCCTACTGCATGTGCTCCTACAGGTGTGCCACACCGCATACCGCCACACATGTGCTGCTTGTTCAAACACACGAGTTCCTTTGGATCACTCGGCTAGGCGTTTTGTCCCTGGATTGGAACTTTCATCCCTCTCTCATCTTCAGCTATGGTGTGTGTGGAACCCGTGTGTTGAAAACATAGAATATATCAGCAGATTGGTCTGGCTTGTTTCATCGGCCCCCTAGCTTTCCCTTCACATTGAAGCACGTGTTTTGGGAGATGATGTTCACGTGTTTACACGATGCATACACTATCATTGCCAAAATTAAATACGTGCGATCCTCCTTTCCGCCCAAGTTGCGGTTTTGGCGGCAAAGCGGAAAACATTCCATTGTATGTGCGTGTGTTCTCCGCGCTCTTTTTTCTCTTGAGATTATCAAAGTGTGGGTTTAGGTAGCAACACTGGTTCCGCCTGTATGCAACAGCAGACACCCAACAGCGAAGACCCACACAATACGTGTCGGAGGATCTTAACACACACGACTTCCTGTACAAATCAAACTCATCCTCATACATTCAGGATGGGAAACAACACAGACATCGAACTTCAAGAGCCGGCTCCCGTCGTCCACAACATCTCCGATAGCGACACAGACAGAAATGGAGGAACCGGCGCCCGCCTTCCACGCAGCCGATGCAGAGGTGGCACAGACTGACCGCCGCCGCCGCCGCAACAGCAACGGCGGTCCCGTGGGCCCCCTCATTCGTGCATGGGCCAAGCACACCAGGAGGCTGAGCGACCACCTCGCCCCGGCCGTGTCGTGCAAGCTCGCGACGTGTCGCCTCCACGACCATATGGAGGGTCCTTGATTTCATGGAATGGGAATATGCTTTCGTGTTCTATTGTTGCAGTCTCTCTTGGGTATTTCTTGCTCTAAATGCAGATTTTATTGTCTCGCCCGTTATTGCAAGAGTTTTTTCTTGAAAACGGGGAAGCGATTGGCTTGACCAGCGGTGTGCGGTACGCGAGTTTCGTGTTGACGTTAAACTAGCCCCCACCATTTCCACGCACTGGCACTTTTTATCACGTTCCAAACAAGAAAATGCCCTGTCGCGGAACCAACCCGTTTTTTTAAAGATAAAACAAGTACAAAAGCTGGCGTCTCAAAAACCAGGCCGTCAGATTTCAAATTCTGGCCGGCGCAAGCAATATTGAAGTTTCCCAAATCTGCGAAACTGGTCTCTTGGTACTAACTAAAACCATTCTTCTGGTGATGTGCCCAAATACGCTAACCACTACCTTGAGATGTAGCGATGATAGAAAAACTTAACTCTAAAATGTGCCGCATGGATAGACAAAAGCCGCCGCTCGTGCTGTTGCTCATCGGCTCGGCCATGTTGCCGGTCATCGGTTAANTGTTGCCGACCATCAGTTCGAGCACGTTTTCGTTCTGCGGCGCTTCTTCGCGGCTCGACCGTTGTGTCGGCCGTCGGTTCGAACAAGTTCTCGTTCTGTCGCGCATCTTTGTGGCTCGGCCGTGTCGTTGCCGGCCATCGGTTCGAGCAAGTTGTCGTTCTGTCGCGCGTCTTGTCGCGCATCGGCCGTGTTGTTGGCCATCGGCTCGGCCGGTTTGTCCCACATTCATTTGCAAGATATCAAGTTGATAGCTGACGTCTCAAAACCAGGCCGTCTGATTTCGGACTCTGGCTCTCACAAACAACATTCCACTTTTCAACATCTGTGAAACTGGTCTCTTGATACTAAAACCAGTCTTCTGATGATGTGACCAGACACCCTACCCTCTACCTTGAGATATACCCGTAGACATACATTGTAGCGTACCACATGGATAGGGGAAAGCCGCCGCTCGTGCTGTCGCTGATCGGCTCGGCCGTGGTGTCGGCCATCGGTTCCGGCAAGTTGTCGTTCTGTGGCGCGTGTTCGCGGCTCGGCCGTTGTAGCCGGCCATCCATTGCGGCAAGTTGTCGTTCTGTGGCGCGTCTTCGCGGGTCGGCCGTGCTGTTGCCGGCCATCGGTTCGAGTAAGGTATCGTCCATCGGTTCGAGCAAGGTCTGGTTCTGTTGTTGCCGGCCATCAGTTCGAGCAATTTTTCGTTCCGTGGCGCTTCTTCGCGGCTTGGCTGTGCTGTTGCCGGCCATCGGTCCGAGCAAGGTCTCGTTCTATTGTTGCCGGCCATCAGGTCCGGCATGTCCTCTTTCTGTGGCGCTCCTTCGCGGCTCGGCCGTGTTGTTGCCGTTCGGTCCCGGCAAGGTCTCTTTCTGTCGCGCGTCTTCGTGGCTCAGCCGTGTCGTTGCCGGCCATCGGTTCGAGCAAGGTCTCGTTCTGTTGTTGCCGGCCATCAAGTCCGGCACGTCCTCTTTCTGTCGCGCGTTTTCGTGGCTCAGCCGTGTCGTTGCCGGCCATCGGTTCGAGCAAGGTCTCGTTCTGTTGTTGCCGGCCATCAAGTCCGGCACGTCCTCTTTCTGTCGCGCGTTTTCGTGGCTCAGCCGTGTTGTTGCCGTTCGGTCCTGGCAAGGTCTTTTTCTGTCGCGCGTCTTCGTGGCTCAGCCGTGTTGTTGCCGGCCATCGGTTCGAGCAAGGTCTCGTTCTGTTGTTGCCGACCATCAGTTCGAGCACGTTTTCGTTCTGCGGCGCTTCTTCGCGGCTCGACCGTTGTGTCGGCCGTCGGTTCGAACAAGTTCTCGTTCTGTCGCGCATCTTTGTGGCTCGGCCGTGTCGTTGCCGGCCATCGGTTCGAGCAAGTTGTCGTTCTGTCGCGCGTCTTGTCGCGCATCGGCCGTGTTGTTGGCCATCGGCTCGGCCGGTTTGTCCCACATTCATTTGCAAGATAGATCAAGCAGATAGCTGGCGTCTCAAACCCAGGCCGTCTGATTTCGGATTCTGGCTTTCACAAACAACATTCAACTTTCCAACATCTGTGAAACTGGTCTCTTGATACTAAAACCAGTCTTCTGATGATGTTACCAGACACCCTACCCTCTACCATGAGATATACCCGTAGACATACATTGTAGCGTACCACATGGGTAGGGAAAAGCCGCCGCTCGTGCTGTCGCTGATCGGCTCGGCCGTGGTGTCGGCCATCGGTTCCGGCAAGTTCGTTCTGTCGCGCGTCTTTCCGTTGTCGGCCATCCGTTGCGGCAAGTTGTCGTTCTGTGGCGCGTGTTCGCGGCTCGGCCGTGTTGTTGCCGGCCATCGGTTCGAGAAATTTTATGGCGCGCCTTCGCGGCTCGGCCGTGTCGTTGTCGGCCATCGGTTCGAGCAAGTTCTCGTTCTGTCGCGCGTCTTCTCGCGCATCGGCCGTGTTGTCGGCCATCCGTTGTGGCAAGTTGTCTTTCTGTGGCGCGTCTTCGCAGCTCGGCCGTGTTGTTGCCGGCCATCGGTTCGAGCAAGGTCTGGTTCTGTTGTTGCCGGCCATCAGTGCGAGCAAGTTTTCGTTCTGCGGCGCTTCTTCGCGGCTCCGCCGTGTTGTTGCCGGCCATCGGTTCCGGCAAAGTCTCGTTCTGTCGCGCGTCTTCTCGCGGCTCGGCCGTGTTGTCGGCCATCGGCTCGGCCGGTTTGTCCCGCATTCATTTGCAAGATAGATCAAGTTGATAGCTGACGTCTCAAAACCAGGCCGTCTGATTTCGGACTCTGGCTCTCACAAACAACATTCAACTTTCCAACATCTGTGAAACTGGTCTCTTGATACTAAAACCAGTCTTCTGATGATGTTACCAGACACCCTACCCTCTACCATGAGATATACCCGTAGACATACATTGTAGCGTACCACATGGATAGAGAAAAGCCGCCGCTCGTGCTGTCGCTGATCGGCTCGGCCGTGGTGTCGGCCATCGGTTCCGGCAAGTTCGTTCTGTCGCGCGTCTTTCCGTTGTCGGCCATCCGTTGCAGCATGTTGTCGTTCTGTGGCGCGTGTTCGCGGCTCGGCCGTGTTGTTGCCGGCCATCGGTTCGAGAAATTTTATGGCGCGCCTTCGCGGCTCGGCCGTGTCGTTGTCGGCCATCGGTTCGAGCAAGTTCTCGTTCTGTCGCGCGTCTTCTCGCGCATCGGCCGTGTTGTCGGCCATCCGTTGTGGCAAGTTGTCTTTCTGTGGCGCGTCTTCGCAGCTCGGCCGTGTTGTTGCCGGCCATCGGTTCGAGCAAGGTCTGGTTCTGTTGTTGCCGGCCATCAGTGCGAGCAAGTTTTCGTTCTGCGGCGCTTCTTCGCGGCTCCGCCGTGTTGTTGCCGGCCATCGGTTCCGGCAAAGTCTCGTTCTGTCGCGCGTCTTCTCGCGGCTCGGCCGTGTTGTCGGCCATCGGCTCGGCCGGTTTGTCCCGCATTCATTTGCAAGATAGATCAAGTTGATAGCTGACGTCTCAAAACCAGGCCGTCTGATTTCGGACTCTGGCTCTCACAAACAACATTCAACTTTCCAACATCTGTGAAACTGGTCTCTTGATACTAAAACCAGTCTTCTGATGATGTTACCAGACACCCTACCCTCTACCATGAGATATACCCGTAGACATACATTGTAGCGTACCACATGGATAGAGAAAAGCCGCCGCTCGTGCTGTCGCTGATCGGCTCGGCCGTGGTGTCGGCCATCGGTTCCGGCAAGTTCGTTCTGTCGCGCGTCTTTCCGTTGTCGGCCATCCGTTGCAGCAAGTTGTCGTTCTGTGGCGCGTGTTCGCGGCTCGGCCGTGTTGTTGCCGGCCATCGGTTCGAGAAATTTTATGGCGCGCCTTCGCGGCTCGGCCGTGTCGTTGTCGGCCATCGGTTCGAGCAAGTTCTCGTTCTGTCGCGCGTCTTCTCGCGCATCGGCCGTGTTGTCGGCCATCCGTTGTGGCAAGTTGTCTTTCTGTGGCGCGTCTTCGCAGCTCGGCCGTGTTGTTGCCGGCCATCGGTTCGAGCAAGGTCTGGTTCTGTTGTTGCCGGCCATCAGTGCGAGCAAGTTTTCGTTCTGCGGCGCTTCTTCGCGGCTCCGCCGTGTTGTTGCCGGCCATCGGTTCCGGCAAAGTCTCGTTCTGTCGCGCGTCTTCTCGCGGCTCGGCCGTGTTGTCGGCCATCGGCTCGGCCGGTTTGTCCCGCATTCATTTGCAAGATAGATCAAGTTGATAGCTGACGTCTCAAAACCAGGCCGTCTGATTTCGGACTCTGGCTCTCACAAACAACATTCAACTTTCCAACATCTGTGAAACTGGTCTCTTGATACTAAAACCAGTCTTCTGATGATGTTACCAGACACCCTACCCTCTACCATGAGATATACCCGTAGACATACATTGTAGCGTACCACATGGATAGGGAAAAGCCGCCGCTCGTGCTGTCGCTGATCGGCTCGGCCGTGGTGTCGGCCATCGGTTCCGGCAAGTTGTCGTTCTGTGGCGCGTGTTCGCGGCTCGGCCGTGTTGTTGCCGGCCATCGGTTCGAGAAATTTTATGGCGCGCCTTCGCGGCTCGGCCGTGTCGTTGTCGGCCATCGGTTCGAGCAAGTTCTCGTTCTGTCGCGCGTCTTCTCGCGGCTCGGCCGTGTTGTTGCCGGCCATCGGTTCGAGAAATTTTATGGCGCGCCTTCGCGGCTCGGCCGTGTCGTTGTCGGCCATCGGTTCGAGCAAGTTCTCGTTCTGCCGCGCGTCTTTTCGCGCATCGGCCGTGTTGTCGGCCATCCGTTGTGGCAAGTTGTCGTTCTGTGGCGCGTCTTCGCAGCTCGGCCGTGTTGTTCCCGGCCATCAGCTCGAGCAAGTTCTCGTTCTGTTGTTGCCGGCCATCGGTTCGAGCAAGGTCTCGTTCTGTTGCTGCCGGCCATCAGTTCGAGCAAGGTCTCGTTCTGTGGCGCGTAATCGCGGCTCGGCCGTGTTGTTGCCGGCCATCAGTTCGAGCAAGTTGTTGTTCTGTGGCGCGTGTTCGCGGCTCGGCCGTGTTGTTGCCGTTCGGTCCCGGCAAGTTGTCGTTCTGTGGCGCGTCTTCGCGACTCGGCCGTGGTGTCGGCCATCGGTTCCAGCAAGTTGTCGTTCTGTGGCGCGTGTTCGCGGCTCGGCCGTGTTGTTGCCGTTCGGTCCCGGCAAGTTGTCGTTCTGTGGCGCGTCTTCCCGGCTCGGCCGTGGTGTCGGCCATCGGTTCCGGCAAATTCTCGTTCTGTCGCGCGTGTTCGCGGCTCGGCCGTTGTTGCCGGTCATCGGTTCGAGCAAGGTCTCGTTCTGTTGTTGCCGGTCATCGGTTCGAGCAAGGTCTCGTTCTGTTGTTGCCGGCCATCAGTTCGGGCATCTTATCGCGCTGTCGGACATCGGCTGGGCCGTGTTGTCGGCCATCGGTTCCGGCAAGTTCTCGTTCTGTCGCGCGTCTTCGTGGCTCGGCCGCGTCTTTGCCGGCCATCGGTTCGAGCAAGTTCTCGTTCTGTCGCGCGTCTTCTCGCGCATCGGCCGTGTTGTCGGCCATCGGCTCGGCCGGTTTGTCCCACATTCATTTGCAAGATAGATCAAGTTGATAGTTGACGTCTCATGACCAGGCCGTCAGATTTCGAACTCTGGCTTTCACACACTATGTTCAATGTTCCAAAATCTGTGAAACTGGTCTCTTGATACTAAAACCAGTCTTCTGGTGACGTGACCAGACACCCTCACCAATGCCTTGAGATATACCCGTAGACATACATTGTAGCGTACCGCATGGACAGACAAAAGCCGCCGCTCGTGTTGTCGGTGATCGGCTCGGCCGTGTTGTTGGCCATCAGTTCCGACAAGTTCTCGTTCTGTCCCTCGTCTTCGCGGCTCGGCCGTGTTGTTGTCGGCCATCGGTTCGAGCAAGTTCTCGGTCTGTTGTTGCCGGTCATCAATCCGAGAAGGGTTTGTTCTGTGGCGCGTAAATCGCGGCTCGGCCGTGCTGTTGCCGGCCATCGGTTCGAGCAAGTTCTCGTTCTATTGTTGCCGGCCATCAGGTCCGCCACGTGCTCTTTCTGTCGCGCGTCTTCGTGGGTCGGCCGTGTCGTTGCCGGCCATCGGTTCGAGCAAGGTCTCGTTCTGTTGTTGTTGGCCATCGATCCCGGCACGTCCTCTTTCTGTGGCGCTTCTTCGCGGCTCGGCCGTGCTGTTGCCGGCCATCGGTTCGAGCAAGTTCTCGGTCTGTGTTGCCGGCCATCAGTTCGAGCAAGTTTTCGTTCTGTGGCGCTTCCTCGCGGCTCGGTCGTGCTGCTGCCGGCCATCGGTTCCGGCAAGTTCTCGTTCTGTGCATCTTCGCGGCTCGGCCGTGTTGTTGCCGGCCATGTGTTCCGGCAAGTTTTCGTTCTGTCGCGCATCTTCGCGGCTCGGCCGTGTTTTTGCCGGCTATCGGTTCCGGCAAGTTCTCGTTCTGTCGCGCGTCTTCACGCGCATCGGCCGTGTTGTTGGCCATCGGCTCGGCCGGTTTGTCCGACATTCATTTGCAAGATTGATCAAGTAGATAGCTGGCGTCTCAAAACCAGGCCGTCTGATTTCGGATTGTGGCCTTCACAAACTACATTAAACTTTCCAACATCTGTGAAACTGGTCTTATGATACTAAAACCAGTCTTCTGACGATGTGACCAGACACCCTACCCTCTACCTTGAGGTATACCCGTAGACATACATTGTAGCGTACCGCATGGATAGAGAAAAACCGCCGCTCGTGCTTTCGCTGATCGGCTCGGCCGTGGTGTCGCCCATCGGTTCCGGCAAGTTGTCGTTCTGTGGCGCGTGTTCGCGGCTCGGCCGTGTTTTCGGCCATCAGTTCGAGCAAGTTGTCGTTCTGCGGCGCGTCTTCGCGGCTCGGCCGTGTTGTTGCCGGCCATCGGTTCCGGCAAGGTCTCGTGGTTTTGTTGTCGGCCATCGGTTCCGGCACGTCCTCGTTCTGTGGCGCGTCTTTGCGGCTCGGCCTTGTTGTTGCCGGCCATCGGTTCGAGCAAG
>CACKRE030005067.1:162331-177553 GCA_902602495.3 Ectocarpus sp. CCAP 1310/34 | reverse complement strand
GGGGGGGGGGGGGGGGGGGGGGGGGGGGGGGGGGGGGGGGGGGGCACTCCAAGACCTCAGACGGAATCCACTGAAAAATCGCCCACCTCCCATTGTAGAACTCCTCGGTGAGTCCCATGAGCCAAAGAGTATCCAGGGAATCGACCAGGGTCACCCCCATGCCCCCCCAATTGTCGTTTCCCTTCTTGCTCAAAGGTTTCACCTGTGTATGTCGTGGAAGAATAGTGTTGTGGGGGCGGCACGCCAAGCTAAGAACAAATCAAATCCAGCAAGGAAAAAGTAGTAACGACTACGAGGGGTGGCTCTGAGTTGCATCGGTGAAGATGGACGGAGGATTTGGCACTCCTGCTGGTAATGAGGCCCTAAACGCCCTATAACCCCCTCTTCGTAGTGCCAGCCCGTAGCGGGGGTGGTCTCTCCAGCATTGTGGACATTTATAAATGACAGTGGACAACGAAAATGCAGCATCCTTGGAGACATGTCTCCTAAGTGCTATGTCCCTGGAAACCATATAATCAATTCTGCCAACGAGCTATCGATGCACGAGGGATCGACCACCGAGCCCACATCCCTGCCCGCCTTTTTATTCCCCCCATTTCTTGCTCGTACCTCGTCGTAACCCCAGGCGTGCTCGGAATACCCCTTCCAGAGGAGATCCATGGCGGCCCGGATTACCGCTGCCCTTTCTCGGCCCAAGCGATCGCTCTCCTCTCGCATCGCCTCCGATATCTGGACCACGTTGCGCAGCCGAGGAGATTTTGGAGGTCAAGATAGCTATTTGAGTGGAGTGCTGTCGCCCCCAGCTGTAGGCCACAGCCATATCACCGGCGTCTCTATTGATATTGGACGAAGCCGTCGCTGCAGAGCAAGGATAGCGTGACTGTGCCGGTTCCACCTGCACTTGTGACCGCTAACGTCCCAACTCTCCGACAATACAGGCACAAGCTGCTTGCTCTCTTCCGGCCGTCCCGCTGTAGCTGTGAAGCGTACATGAGTTGCGCACAGCATTCACTCCTACCTAAACCTCTTTACCATGACAACCGTCCACCAGGTTGTCCACCTTTGTCCTGTGTCTACGGAATACTTTTCACCGCGATCATCTTTCAAAGCAAATACGTTGCCTTGAACGGTCCCCTACACCCACTGAAGCATCGATATTCCGTTTACAAAACCACCCTTCACCACCCTGAAACAGTTCGTACCTCTCTCTCCAGCAACCCATTCATCGTGGAGGCAATGTCGACGTCGGCAAGCCCCGTCACAGGCTTTCCAGCACCCCACGCTGAGAGACCTCCCCCCTCGTTTGAAAACTTGTCCTGTCTCGAAGATGACGGTAGCATTGATCCGTCCTGCTCGTCCACAAAACCGCCTTGCGATACAGCAGCACGTTGGACCTGGACTGCGTCTGTCTCCGGTGACGACCGCAATTCCACCATGCTGGCATCGTTGAACCCGTGTTGTTGTTGATGTCGCCCTTCTGCAGATGCGGCGACCGTGTTGACTCCATCCCCGTCGCCCGACACCACAGCAACCCCCTCCTTTGTGGGGCCTTGTCCTCCTCCTCCCTCCCCCTCTCCTCCACCGTGTGCTTCGTCTGACGTCAAAAATAACCCTGAAGATGGCGTCGTCCCCCTTGAGATCGAGTCTTTCTTGTGTGCCTCGACTCGCAGCCGTTTCCGTGCGTCGCGGTTGAGCTGTGAGTTGTCCGAAGGTGGAGGACTGTCCATGCCTATTACAAGTGTCCTACCGCCAATGACAATTTTGCTGCCTCCCGGTCTGACTCTTGTCCCGTCCTCTTCAAGATTGTCAGGCCGCATGTCTGTTTCCTCTTCCTTGTGTGGGGTCTGTCGGGTGTTAACACCTCCCGAACTTCCCCCAGGCTCTTGAGCGTGGTTCGGCTGTCGGTGATGCAAAGCGTTGCCGGTTGCGCCGGCATGTTTGACTCGTTTGGCTTCGCCATGCGTGACCTGCTCTGTACATAAACAGCGAAATTCGCGTTGGAACGAGGATATCTTAGACTCTATGCGGCGTACAGGGAGTGACCAAGACTACGTCATACATACTTTTAATAACAGATGGAGTTTGGAACCGGCTCGGTGAGGAGAGCCGTTTGAGACGTTCATTTTTCGAGACTCATGCCGTAAGCAACATTATTGGGTTGTAAAATCTGTGCGTGTCTTCCGTTGTACAACAAACAGGGCCACGCGTTATCTCAGAGAGCGGCTCAAGTTTCGTCCGAGTTACAGCCAACAAGACATCGTTCTCCAGGTGGAAATATTTGCTCGACCTTGATTGAGGCTGTAGTCTCACTTGGACCTCATACCCAACCTCGATCCCGCACAACGTCCCTGTTGAAGCCCAACAAATCTACACAGGTTGGGGCCACACGCTTACCCTAATATTCCATGCGACCCTTATTCCTACCTGGGAAATCAAACGTTTGAAACCCTTGAGGCTGACGTGCGCAAACAGCTCAGGGACCTGGAGCTGCAGACTCTCCAACCGATCCTTCGGAGGCATGGACGGATCCTTGTCGATGGAGACTATCAAAGCCTCGTGCCGCTTCAAGCGGGATTGTTGCCATTCCCCGGCGGCAGCCCCCACGGTTGACTGAAGAGGAAAAACGACAGCAACGGCATGAGCAGCAGTTAGAGGATTGCCCTCCTCTCTGTGGTTTTTGTGAATGAGTGTCACGCGTGGTTTTGGAAAGGATTGCATGGTGAAGGTGTTTGACAAGTGTGAACGTTTGAGCTATGAATTTTGGTTGTAGTCTAGACTTAAGCCGTTCGACCACTCCGTCAAGAATTTTGTTTGTAGCTTCTTGCCGCTCGATCACCCTGTCAGGTAGAGCAGCCGGCGGCTTGACAGACAGAGGACCCTGGGGCACATACAATGAGGTGCTGATAATGAATCAATACCTTCGTCAAGCCACCCCCGCGTGTGAACTCCCCGCATGCGATCTGGAGGCAAGAGCTGATGTTGCAACAACTCGCTCCCTTGCTGCACATCTTGACATACTCTTCCCCGCAAACGTTTCTCGCGTCTGCCTCCACTCTAGTCCGGCTTGTCAGTGATAGTGATGGTATCGAGTTTTTCGAGCCCAGAACTCTCCTCTCTTCCGCATCAATACCGAGCAAAGAGTCGGCAACGCGGTCGGCGAGCTCACCAAGGTCAACCTCCTCATCACAGGCCCAGGCATCATTTCTACCATGGGCACCGAGGCAACTGTCATCACCGTCTTCGAAGCTATCGTTGCTATTGTCACTTTCCGAGGACACTGCTGGTCTCTCGGTCAATGCCGCTTGCTGATGAGCTGATGCGGGGGAACCTATCGAGATGCCGCTGGTTGCGGTCGTGTCCGTTAGAGCGGAGGCAACACACATGCTGCTGGATATTAGCCACGCTAAAGTCGTTAGAGCAGCCATCCCCCGACTCGTGCGCGACCAGTGTAGGAAACGATGTAAGAAAGAATTCCGTAGGTTTACAGCATACGGCCGTGCTCTGCTTCGCTATTTTGGTATGCGATAGGCGGAGAGTATGCCAGCCAGGAGAGAGGACGGGAGCGGTAAGATCGTTGGCGTCTCTCCCAACAGGCGACGGTTTTGGTTCTCGACATTTTTTTGTTACGGTTGACTCCCAATTGCGCCGCAATTGTGTCACATATCCAATTGCACATATTCACCATGTCCAGGTGCCGCACGTGCAATCTCCATAGGCAAAGTGGCGCTAAGCGTCGTCACACCTCGTTTCTATGGCTCGAAGAAGCGACTTCCTACGGAAAATTACAGTTGTTGTTGCTGCTGCTGCACTCTGCCCAGCCTGCCACGCTCAAGCTGCCGACACAACCGTGGCTGTCGAACGCCGATCGGAGCCGACCAGCAAGTATGGCAATCTGTCGGCCAGTACATCCCCGGAGGCGCCTCGCGATGGCAATGACACCCGAGCGCCACTCGCTGCTGGAAGCGAAGGGGTTCGGAACGGAGATGATGGATCTGGGTTAGCAGACTTGGAAGCCCAACAAGAAATAAGCATCGAACCGAAGGACCATGCGGCGACCAGGATGTGCAACTGGGAGGAGAGGTGGAGAGGCGACGACGGACCATTCACCACGCGCCTCCCTGTTTCTCTAGTAGACGGCGGCTCGGATGGGCTCTACATTCACGAAAGTGATAGTAGAGGTACACCAAGAGAGTCGTCCAGTGCTGGTGGTCTGGGTGGCCGAGGAGAGGAGGAAGAGCCGGCGAAACTTCCTCCACTTGCCACCGCTGAAGACGACCGTCCCCGGGAAACCAACGACGCCAACGGTCAGCGCGAGACCTTACCTGGTACAAACATCATCGATAGCAAAAGCATGATGACGCCCGTCGTTCTAGAATATCACTCCGGGTCGTCCACTGACACATCTGGGGCGGCACACATGAGGCGCGAGGTGCCGTTTGCGGGTCAAGCGGACCACGACCCCTGGGAAGGGTACCAAATCATCGCCCAAGCTGACCCGGTTCAGAGCTGGGACATACTGCGTGAGGTCCGTGTATCTTCCATGTGTCCGTTATTGGACACGTCAGTATTGTAACCATACGGCTCAACAGTTCGCTCTCCCCTGCAATCGCTGACCGTAATTTGTAACACGCAAGTTCAAGGGCTCAGGTCGTGACGAACAAAACATCCCCCACACATACAGTCCGGCACAGCACGTAGATGGGAGGCCGTACGATAGCGGTCATTATACGGTCTGCACTACAGGGAAAAATTGAATTAGATGCGCGGAGAGTGAAGAGGTATTGACATGTCGTCAAGCGTACTGTTGGGTCTTAGCACACGTGTCTCCCGAAGACGAAATGTTTGGGAGTGCACACAGCATGAGGATCACATGTCGACCGAAGTGGCCCCCCATGAACCTGAATATAATAGCATTCATCCATTTACTTTTACTCCTTGGGTCAGGGGCATTCATGGACTTTTTGTTGTTTAGCGGATAGAGATTCATTGCTTCGATGTGATCTATCTCACGAATTTGCATCATCTACGGAAAGATCAACATACCTCACCTTCTGAAGCCTTCGTAATATCTATGTGGTCAACAGCTCTCTCCCCGCCACGTCGGTTTGATGACCCACGTGCTGCACGTGTCCAAAGGCCCGCTTGAGCTACTACACCTTCAAGTACGACCGGAGTAAAGGTCGGCGGCAGCTCGGTGTACTTCCAACGGAGATGGCCAGACTCCTGCCGGAGGCGTTCTCGACGTTCACCTTACCGGTGCAACAACCCGACGGATCTAGATTGCGGGTGGACAATGTGCCGAACATCGACTGGACCTACCTCTTCGCACACACGGTTGCGGTTACTCAGGCATGGCTTCGAAGCGTCGTGGTTGTCATCGTCGTCATCGTCGTCATCGTCGTCGTCGTCGACGACGTCGTCGTTGTTGTTGTTGTTGATGTTGCTGTCATTGTTGTGGACATTGTTGACTGTTGTGGTTGGTATTGCCGCTTTTGTTGCTGACATTGGGTGTTCGCACCTTTTCAGCCTCGTCCAAAGAAGGCCTGAGAATACTACGTGATTCCTCTGTGCTCGTGCCTACGTCATCGTCGATACCGCCCCCTCCCTGCCCGCTGACCTTCGGCGTTGCAGGAATTGAGACGGAGGTATGACGCACTAGAAACGAAGCTGAACGTCCTAAAGGCCGAAACTGAGAACGGTGAGAGGTTTCGACGAACGTGTGAATGCCGATAGTCCTTCGACTGTCTGCCCTTCAAAACGCGTTTCACATACCAGCAGGGGGTTGTCTAGAGGACTACTTATGAATCACAGATGACTCCGGATGCCGGCGAGAAGGAGGGGGGGAAACCTGGGAGTAGACTAGCCGCACTTTCACGAAGGAGGAAGGCGATGTCCTTTCCACGTACACATGCGAAGGTGTACCGATTCAGGTAAAAGTCAATCGACAGATACCCTGCGAATCGGGTCCTCCTTAACTTAACACTCTCCACCCACAGAATTCACCCTCAACTGGGAACCTCTTGTGGCCAGGATGGGTAATTCGATGGAAGTGTCACAAGGTTCTTTGTAGGATCGACTCCAAGAGGTGTTCTCAGGACTGACACACTTTGTGTCCATGGGAAAATGTCGAAGTCAGGAGAAAAAGTGTGCACCCAAGGACATTCGAACCGGTATCCAGCTGACGCCATATGCGAAGGTGTACCGATCCAGGTAAAAGTCAATCGACAGATACCATGCGAATCGGGTCCTCCTTAACACACAACCGCGGACACGAGCCCAACATGGTGCTGGCTAAGACCGAGGTCTGTTTGCCCCAATTGCCTCAACCATGTAGAACACCAACGATAAAAAACACACTGGCCGTTTGAATGGTAGGACGACTCCTTCCCGAGCCACCCATCCGGGGTTCATGGCAGAAAGCGAGACCTGGGAGGAGCAAAAGCCATGACATCACGGCCAACCTCAAAGACAAGAAAGGATTACATTGGTTCCACACCGACAACGTCGTGTTCCTAACTCGGCGTACCCCCGATTCTTGTTTTGCAGCGAGACTAAAGCTTTTGAGGTTTATGGAAGAACAGGGAAAGGAGTGGCAGCCAGCAGCAAGCCTGAAGGAGCTCGCGACCTTGTCGGAGCTAAAACGAGACATTGTCAAGGTACTGTAAACATAACGGGAAATAGATTCGGGCCGAGGGTACAAGATTATTATTTGTTCAACGAAGGGCACAACATTGTTCCATGCAGGGTACATCATTGTTCGAGACAGGGTGCAGAGTAGCGGAACACACGATATGACGTGCGAAGGCAAGGTCGTGAGGCCACACGCTAGCTTCTCCGCACCGGTGCAGCATTTGACACACAGCGTCACACGGTGATATGAGCAAGGTAAATGTACGTATCTTCATGTCTAACGAATCGTTGCCAAGGCACCCAAGCCACGAAAACAGCAGTGTCGGGTACACTAAACCTCGGTTGAAACTATAAATCAAGAGAACTCGGGGCTTCGCTCAGGTCGATAGAGAACCTCGACACCAAGGTCCAAGTGGGAACCCAACTACGAACAGCAGATGATGTTTCTTCCGCGCAAGGGTCTAGAACACTCACTGGCGCTTTGAATCGGCAACAGGCAGAAACAACAGGCAGAAACAACAGGCAGAAACCAAGCAGAAACCGAATGAAGTTCACATGGTTGAAAAAACAGGGCAAGCTCTTGTCCGGAGAAGCGGCGGGACGGGAGCGTCGACGGTTGCTCGAGCATAAGCATAACCAGGTGAGCCAGTGTTACATGTTGCTGCCTTTTTGCCAGGGCAGCCAGCCTACTTGACGCCAGGGTATGGCCCAAGGCTCTACGGAACAATGCGTGTAGCTCCCGGGGTAGCCATTTGTTGTTGTGGTATGCTGGACGTAAAATATACCTAAGTGTGGCATTGATTGCGTGCACGATAATCAGCTCCCTCCCGCACCTCGAAACCTGCCACGTGTACTGTTTTGCTACCAACAAGACGTTAGCAATCGCGGAAATGGAGCTCGAGCTTGCGATCACCCTCGCCGAAGAAAAGACTTCCATGGCGGTCCAAAACCTGCGGGAGGAACAGAAAGGATTGGCAGAGCTCATCCCTGTAGAGGTGCGTGTTATTCTCCGTCATACAACAATGTTAATCTCTGTTGGAGAATCGGAAAAAGAGAAAGTACGGATATGCGAGAGTTAGAATCGTTAGTCACGGCCGATCGAAATATATGGGTGTACACGGCATCCCACGGTTCAAGAGAAAAATATATACTACCTCTGTCCGAGAATATAAGCAAGGTTTGGTCGTAAGGCAAAATACACCGCGAAAGCGAGCTGTTCAGTGGCCGTGAGTTCGATCCTGGGTTCAAACACCTTTTTTTTTCGGAAAAACGCTTTTTTTTTTTTTTTTTCCAACGCCTTCCCTTCATTTTGGCCCCTCGAAGTTGCTGATTTTTGCCACTCTGGAACTTTGGTCCCGGTCAGCACCAAAGAACTATCGAAGATACTTCGCAACGTGATTGTACAGGTTGTTCAAGTACCCAAAAATACAAAGAAAAAAAACGAGGAAAAAAGCACTATTCATTGCCGCAAACGAGAGAAAAAATGGGACCCCTTTTTCCCTACTGAGCGCTATGGCAGGGAAATCAATGTTTCTCCGGGGAGGGGATGAAACCTTATCATCCCCTCTTATGTTGGTTTTTTCTTGGCCGCTTATCATATCCGAGCTTGACGCAAAAAAATAGGAAGGAAACGGTGTCCAAAACACCTTGAAACACCTTCATCGAGAAAGCTTGCTTATATTCCCGGATTTCCAAACCTTGCTTATATTCTCGGACAGAGGTAGTATATGATAACTATCTATTTCACCTTGTCCAACCCTCTCTTGTATCGTAGCCGGCACTACATTTGTTGCCCTGCCTAGTTTTTCGCCGGTGTCGAAACCATGGGCATTGACTCGGGCGCGTGTCATGCTCTTTTCTCTCCTCCTGACACCACGTTTCAGTGTTGGTGTGGGACTACTTTGGAAGTGCGTTTGAGAGCTTGATGTGCTTACTTCTGACTCCGCCCAAGCTCGGTGTTGTTGTCAATCTTTGTAGCCCACTCGCTTGCACGATGAATCAGTCGACTTCACAGAATGGTACAAGTAGGAGACAACAGCTTCCTGAAACAAAGAGTTAACCTAACCTTCCACAATCAAAACGAGCTCTTGAATTTCATTGCAGGGAATACCAGTGCGTACTTGTGGCACCATAGATGAGGAGGTTATTTGCCCCGGTTTTACTGGCATTTTTAGGTTGATAATATGATTGTGAGACAGGCGTGTGTGGTAGGCTGTTCTGAGCTATGAACGGCTAAATATCACTCTGAGAGAAAACTGCTGGAAGAGCACATCTTGATGTTATCATAGCAAGGTGCTAGGGTTGTTGTTTTCTTTTCTCTTGCGTGGAAGTTATTTGGAGATGTCGCCTTCTGAAACCGACAAGGCGTGCTTTTCGTCCGTCTCCTCGCCCAACAAACGTTCGCGGGTGGTGGGTCGTTCGCTCGAATGGCCTGGGTGTACGGATGACAGGAGTCCCTCCGAATGGCAACCGACGTCGCCCTGCTACTGCTAGATATGGAGGCCGCCAATCAGACCGCGAAGCTATCCTCAAATCGAAGGTAGGTACAACTGATACGGTGCGGCTCGCAGTTCATTGGTTGACACAGACCAAGTTGTCCTTGATGTGTGGCGATACACAACAGCGCAAAAGTTCGTGAACTTAAATGATTCCCGGAGTTCACACGCAGTGTCACACCCTCCTTCGCAGTGTAGCACGGCAAGTGTTTGGCTGCAAGTGGTCTTGTTTGCCATGGACCATGAGCACAGCGCCTCAGCACAACTGCCACAGTCGCCGCCCCATGTATGTGTCAAACGCACAACAGCCAACAGCCATATTCGCCATCGCGGGCATGTGTCAAACGAAGCAGGCTTGCCAAAAGTCTTGCCACTTTTCAAGCGACAAAGGAAGCCGAGCGGGAGGGAGAAGCAACGGACAAGGCTAGGATAAGGGCCAAGGGGGCGGAGGCCAGGAGGCAGACACAAGCCGTGAGAGACCGCCATAGAGAAGCATTTATGCAAAACGCCTTCTTCCCTTAAGCCATCTGTTCGGTAAACCAGCAAAAGCATGTAATATTCGAACTACTGGACGGCGGCGCCTTGGCTAGCTAGACTACGTACGTAGGTTTGGTTCTGTTTGTTTCTCTCGTCTCGGTCGGATACACAGTGTGCACCGCATGATGCCTTTCTCTCAGTTCGGTTTCTTACGTTGTTGGCGGAAGGCGTCGGGTACGTGGTGTAAGGGGAGGGGGTGAGATGGCGGCTGGTCGGTTCGAGTCATTGCAATTGGTCGACATCCCGTCAACCAATCGAACTCAAAGTGAAACGATAAAATCACAGAAAAACAAAAAATAACGGGGCCGTGATATCATTTGGGACAAGAGTGAGCCCCAAGGCATTACTTCGTTTCTAACGTCTTTAGGGGTCGCTTCTTCTTGCGGAACCACGCCGGCAAGCAGGAGTAACGTACCCCGCCCCGCCCTATATATCCGCCAACCTTAACAACAATCAAATCCAGGTCATCGATGAAACGTCGGCTTTAATAGGATCGCTCGTGCTGGCGACCACGTCCGACCCAATCAAGCTAGCAAGGATCGTGGCGGCGGCCCTAGGAATAGCGTTCGCTATACTCTTGGTCGGAAACTCCGTGACGCTTGCAGGTACCCCCCCACCTCCGCCCCCCCCTCGCGTATGCTGTCGCCGGGTCCCTTATCGTGACGAGAAGCATACGAGGGGTACCCTTTGCTCCAACTCATCCTTTCTTGTCCTCTTCGTTTTGATGGTGGTTCGTTTCCGCGGCTTGCCAAGACGCGACAACAACGGGGCTAGAGGAGAGTTTGCATGTCAGGTAGACTTCATCCCCCGTTTTGGGTTGTTCGAACGATTCGGAGAAATGTCGTTGTTTATTGTAGCACTTGTCTCGTTCTTCCTAAGAAGCTGCTGGGTATAGTAGAAAACAATGCTCGGCACGATGCGAGGAAGCTGGGTGGAGATATGGCGGTGTGAACGTCGCGGATCGAGAGAGAGACAGAGAGAGAGAGAGAGAGAGAGAGAGAAGGGGGGGGGGTCTACCCTTACAATCTCCCCTGAAATTGTTCCGAGCTTGTCAGCTCATTCCTCTCCGGAGTCTCGAGGCGGCTGCCGGCTGGCAAGCAGCCGAAATTCTGAAACAATATCCCTTTTAACCCTTGTCGCCTCTTTCCTCCAAACTCCCTTCTTCTTATGAAAAATATTATGAAATGTCAAACGTCAGCGATGGCGATTCAACGGAAAGCCACCACGCCGCGTCTCGTGAGAGAGTCGGACCTACCGGGATCACCACCGGCAGCAGCCGTCGCCTGGATCGCTCGACGCGGCCGCGCGGTGCTGCTTCCGTTGCTCGGCAAGTCGAGCCACTGCAGGTACGTACTACTCCAAGTTTCTCAGGCCTCAACAGGGGAGTGAGTGCCTCTTTCGGTGGAATGGCTGTGTCCAGTTGTTCATGATGTGGTTGTCGTGGCTGATGTAACGTCACTCCTTCTTGCTTGTGGTGCTCATAACAACGTGTGCATGAAACGAAGGTTTTGTTTGGCTACGTACGGTGTTGTCGCCCGGTTCCATACCTACGAAATGTTCTCAAGGAGGAAATCTCAGTTCTGTTGCATGCTTGGAACGCTTGCATCAATGGAGCTGTACCAACGCCACCGTCGACGCGCGGCTTAACACGATGGCAAAGCACAGGGTTTAGCCGCGACCCTTGTGCTCTGTGCCGCCTTAGTAGGGATGCGAGGTCGATTATCTAGCATCTACAGCAGCAGCGCGGTTGAGTACACACACCCCCCCCTCACATTGCCAGCGGGGTGGCCCCTTCATCGCCGGAGGCTTTGAAAGGAATCGTACTGCCTCCGGATGTGGAACATCGAATTCGGGGTATCGCCAACTCCATCCGGTACGTCCCAAGATACCCCGTATCAATAGCACCTACATCCTGATTACAGGAATACTTTGTCTTGCCAATGGCTGCTGCAAGAGCGAGGTGGTAAACGAGCAACGAAAAATATAAGCGCGCCCGTTTTGCGGGTGAAAGCGGAGACATGTACACCACCAGAGCTCTGTCCTCTCTCAAACCACCGACAAGTGATATATAGACAAGGTAGGGAAGACATTTTAAAGGCCTCCCTGACAGAAATCGAACGACTGGCCGTCGGCGATCGGTTCTGTGGGAACAATTCCCCGTCCTCTTAAAGACGCGTGGTCCATTGTCTAAAAGCTGAGGCATGTAAAAATGAGTGCCCCCCCGCCCAATACCTGTTACCTCACAGCCGCGACATCCCCCACACACTTGCCCCCTCCCGTCTCCGGGCCCTTTGGTGCTTCTACACGACACACGCCGTCACCGCCAGCTCGTCGTACCGCAGAGGAGCCCCCCTACCCAACGTGCTCATCCACGGAGCCCCCGGGTCTGGAAAATCGGTCCTCGCGCGACGCTTGGTCGGTATGTGCGGTCTAAACACCGTCGTGGTCGCCGGGGGAGACGTCGGTTCCCTCGGTAGAAACGCCTCGTCAGAGCTTAGCGGGCTCATGCGATGGGCCGGCGGCGGTGGCGGTGGTAGCGGTAGCAGTAGGGGGAAAGGGGTCGCGGTGGTGATGGATGAAGCCGAAGCCGCTCTCGGCGACCGGAGAAAGAAAGGGATGAGCGAGAACGCCAGGAGCGCGCTGAACGCCGTTCTTTTGTCTACGGGCGAGCTCCGAGCCGGGTTCCTGATGGTCCTCACTACTAGTCGTCCACAGGTAGGTGGAATTAGCATAGGGATGTACATGAAGCTCCACCAAGAAGCCACAAAGAGAAGTCTACCCCCCCGCGCATCGCTCTGATACCAGTAAAACCAACAACCTCCGCGACACAGCCCACCGCAACCCAAGAAAACAGCAAAATAACGTGTAATGACTCGTCGTCCGATCCGACACAGGATCTCGACGAGGCCATACTCGACCGCGTGGACGAAGTCGTCCACCTGCCGACCCCGGGACTCCCCGAGCGAGCCCGACTGATCCGCCAGTACTTCTGCAGCTACCTCCACCACGACCCACCGACCGACTTCTTGCGTGCACCGGCGGCGTTAGGATCGGCGGCAGCACGAGCGGTGAGGGCACCAGCCGTGGAGGCGATATCGCCGGTCGGGGGGCGGGAGAGTAGTGCCGCCGGAGGATGGCACTTTAGAACAAACAGCACCAGCAGCACCAGTAGCACCAGCAGCACCATCGATAGCAATAGCAACACGGGATCGAGGGATATCGATAACGTCGACCGCGACCTCGACGCCAATGGCGAGAGACAGGAGTTCGTAGCGTCAAGGAAGGAAGGGGGTCGGCCTACGGCGATGGCGAAAGTGGCGACCGCCGCCGCCGCCGCCGCCGTCGCCGCCGCCGCCGCCAGCACCACGCAGCAGCATCAGCCAGAGTCTCACCTCCCTGCCGATACAACGGACGATGAAAAGGAGAATCCGAGGACTGGTGGTGGTGGTGGTGGTGTTCGCCTGAGCGACGGTTTCAGGGCTAAGGCGGCGGGGCTGATGGCGATGCTCGCGGTTCGGAGCGAGGGATTTTACGGCAGGGACATGGCGCACTTTTTTTCGGCCGTTCAGGTGTGAGACACTCTGACTATAGTCAAACGGCTATAAATAGGCAACGGGGTGTTGTGTCCTCGGCAAGTTTTTCTTGCGTCTTCCGAAGTGCAGAAGGGGAATAGTTGCAAGCCTCAATCCCCTTGGGGACACACGATGCCATAGGCTTGTTGAACACCCGGAGTGGGAGGGGGGCGGTTCGAGTAGGACATTTGTAATACATTCATGAACCCAGCCACCTTCTCGTATACCGGAACGACTCAATCATTTTTCACACCTCACGTGGCAATGTAAAAGCTGCGAATGATGTTTCTCGCGTTTGCAAATTCTTCCAAGAGTACCGAGCGTGATCCCCACGGCCCACGGCCGGTTAGACAAGCAATTCTTTTTGCCATCGATCATTCTCGTCATCCGCCACGGGAAGCAACGATCGAAGGGAAAAAAATTGTCCTGACGATACGAATAATATTGGAAGGTTGAGGTGGGACGCTCCCACGGGACGACCATACTCCCGACCAAGCAACTCACGATGACCGACCATGCTCGTTCGCCTCTTGCGAGTAGAGAGTCATGGATGTCCCCTAGACTATGCGGCTCGCCCGTTGCTGTCCGGCCTTGATTCGATTTCATTTCGCGAAAACACAATCAAACAGGCGGCAGTGTTCGGGTCAGAGGATTACGAGCTAACGGAAGCACTGTGGGCCAGCACGGAGCGCCAGAAGCTCAAAGAGTTCTCCGAGAAGCTGATACTGACGGCAACCGCCGCGGCCAACGCGGCCTCAAAAGGAACCTCTCCACCCAAGTCGTCGCCATCACTACTTCAGCAACGCCGGGTATGCACGACAACCACGACGCTAGGTGATGCCACCAAGCTCGGGATCGGGAGGAACGTCAGCAACGCGGGTACACACGAAGGAAGAAGCGCCTCTCCCCCCCCCGCCCGGGCCAACTGGGTGCGCGCTCCCGCAGCCGACGCCGGCGCCAACGCCGCCCCTTGCAGCTCCTCCTTTGGAGACGGCAGCAACTGCGGCGGTGTTGCTAATTCGAAAGTTTCGTCTGACAGCTGGCCTCAGGGGCACTCCACCGGCAAAGGGAACAACAGCGATGCTGCCGCCGCTACCGGAGGTTTAGCCCCCGGCCGTGCAGTATTTGAAGCCGCCGCTTCATTATCCGAGGACAAGGCCGAGGAGGAAGAAAAAATGGAGCTGGTGGTCACGTCGGTGGGGGCGTTACGCCCTCCGTGTGATCCAGAAATAACTCACCCTGAGAGGTTCACCGACTGAGGAACACAACGTTCAAGATGTTGGTTTATAGAGTAGACATCATGTTTGGTCAAGTAAGGGTGGAGTCGTCACGGAACTCAAGCTTTTGGTCCAATGTGGGGTTGTCACGGAGCCCCAAAGGCTCCCAAGCAAACTGTGGCAGACGTGGTGGCGAATAGCGTGGAAAAGGGCGGATGGGGTTTGGTGGCGACCTCCCGTTTCGTCGCGGTTGACACCTTCTGGATGATCATGTCTTGGATTTTTATCTTCCGCGTGCAAGTTACGGGAGGGAGACTGATGACACTGCTGTAGCAGCATCCCTGAACACACGTGCCTTGGGTATGCCCGCTTCGCTTCGCGGGGAGGAGCTTTGGTCTGCGTCGATTTTATCGAGTCAAAAGGAGAGGCCGGCCTCAGATGACTCGGGTTTCATGGTCTGTGAGTATCTCGCTCGCGGTGAAAGCAAGCAACCGACAACAAAAAGAGCCATCGATTTCAGAGGCTGGCCGCCGCCACACAGACGACAAAGACCTTGCACAACAGCGCTTGATGCTCCTGCGTCCGAGAAGAAATGAACGTGAGCGGATAATCAGCTCAAAACACAACACATGCACGTCGCGCTCTTCCCCGTACTATTAATGTTTTCTTCGTCTCATCTACCTACTCTATGCCGGCCTTCTTGTACACAGTCTCGTTCGGCCATCACTCGGCGGTGGAGTGCATAGCGAGTCACCCCC
Source organism: Ectocarpus sp. CCAP 1310/34 (assembly GCA_902602495.3). Classification (NCBI taxonomy): domain Eukaryota; class Phaeophyceae; order Ectocarpales; family Ectocarpaceae; genus Ectocarpus; species Ectocarpus sp. CCAP 1310/34. Next base: position 162,344 of record CACKRE030005067.1, on the reverse strand, counting down.
CCCCCCCCCCCCC
>CACKRE030005067.1:143391-159912 GCA_902602495.3 Ectocarpus sp. CCAP 1310/34 | reverse complement strand
GGGGGGGGGGGGGGGGGGGGGGGGGGGGGGGGGGGGGGCGTACACGTTGAGCATTTTTACTTACAAACACGCAACAACTCACCTCTTCCACGGATAAGAATCCGGTATAGTTCATGTGCTGTTGACCCATTGATCATGCGTCCTCGGAGAGGATGGAGCCAGGGGGTAAGTGATGGAAGAAGTATGCACGACATTTTTTTGCCTCGTCGTGTCAGCTGAAACGGGTAACAAAGACCCACCTATGCTACGCGTTGACCGAGTAAACATGTGCATCGGAGCGGCAGAGTACCTCATCCGAACACCTGTACGGAGCACAGAGAAATGAGGCCTTGCCAAGGGGCGCCGGAGCTGGTGATGGCGTGCAACACGTGCCCCGCACTGTACACTTTAATGACAAGAAACATGAACTACCTGTTAGCAACACGACCGAAAGAATGGGTGGGCAAATTCAATTTTTTTCATCTCAACAAAAACAAGAGTGTGTGATCACTTACACCCCAACTCCGCCAGAAGAAATCAATCTTTGTTTTTCCACCACTTTACTATATATCAGCGCTCGCAACACTTCTGCCGGGTGGGAGCTCCAATTCGTGGTCACAGCACATATGACAGAAGGTTTCTTCCTCCTCCTGAGGTCCCCTACCGACCCCTCCCGCGGTGCTTGGCCTTCGATTACTAACGCGAGAAGATTGCAGCACTCTCTCCCCTCATTGTGCAGCAGTAGCACCAGAAAAACGAAAGGAGCTCTCAAAAGCGTCCTCGTTGCCGCCCAAAACAAACCATGCCCTGCTAAACCAGGGGGGACAGGTGGACGCACCCCTGTTGGCCAACAAGCCACGCAAACACAAAACGCGACAGGACGCTTCATTCTTCACTCCCACCTGTAGGCTAGGCAGCCACAGAAAACCTTCGTTGGCGACAGCATCGGTGCCGAAGCCGATGATGGCACGGTACAGCCCGATGAACACCGGGAACTAGGCAAGGGAGGAGAGGGGCACCGCAGACGCAAAATCGGACGTCACACGCGACAAAGGGGCGACGCAATATGCATTAAGAAAAAAGACTGAGGGAGGGGATAGCGAACACGCAGCACAGGCCGATGAACACTGGGAACTAGGCAAGGTTCGCGAGGGGCACCGCAGACACAGCAACGGATGTCACACAGGACAAGGGGCGTCGCAACATGCACGACACAAGAAAAGGCCGATGGAGAGGACATGTAGTATTCCTTGAGTACGAAGCGGCGGGCAACGCAGACTAAAAGACGACGAGGGGGGAGCGGGTCAAAGCGTGGGTACCAAATCGACCAGCGAATCACGAGAGTGCGGCGCCGGGTTTCGCTCGAGTGTGACACAAAGCCGGGCAGAACTGAAAGAGAAATTCAGAGACACAACCAAGGTGCAGTTGCTCCCCATTCACATCGCTTCGCAATGGATGTCATACACAACACTAGTCCCTGATGATGATGATGATAATGATACTTGGAGGAATACCAAGGACAGGTGCCTATTTGTCTCTCAATATCATGGTGATCATGGTGATTCTTGAGGTGCACCGAGGACACAGACGCCTGCTGGCGGTGGTAGTTGAGCTGGTCTTTTCGAGCGACAGCATGTTTACAAGGCGCCCTGCCCGGGCTTAACGCCGCCAGACTCCAGATTCAACAAACGGCCCCACGAAACATCGGCAACCGTCACCCAATCATACGTCAGCGTCTGATATGCAACACACACGACACGGTGAACAAAGCGGGGGGTTGAACGTCCGCAAGCACACATGCTGCAGAGCAGCACTCCTAGTCCTGACATCTGCCTCTGAAGCAGACCTAACAATGAAGGCACCCACCCGAACGAGCCGCCAGGCCGCAAGTTTCGCCATACAGCCTGAATCGTTTATTTTCCTCTAAAACTAGTATAAACACACAAACAAGACGTTAGGTGTACTCAGCACTAGACGCGGATCTACGTAGATCTACGGGGTTTTGTGTATCATACTAGAATGTGTTACTGGAAGGGCGGACCCCCTTTGAGTGTGCAGCGCTTCTTGCCCTGCTGTCTCACTCGGTCATAACAAGGCCTTGAGGCTGAGGCAACTTTTCCTCCACAGTCCCTGGCGTTAAGCACCCGCTACGCAATAATTCGATAGATCAGAGCAAGAATCCTGCGGGGTGTCGGTGTTGGCATGGAGCTATGCATACGCGTGAGCCGATTCGTCAACTTGGGGAGCGTCGGGATACATCTTATTTGTCTGTGGTGTTCGTCACGTCTTCCGGCTCACGGCTAGTGATGTTGTGTGTGCGTGCGTGTGTTTCGTGTTTTGTGGAGACGGAGATGACAAGAATCTGATGAGATGGTTGAACCTAGAGCCAGACTAGCCCAGTCCGCCAAGGAGCTGGAGAAAGCGCAGATGCTCGGCGATATGGACCGAGAAGGACGAGAGCGAGAGCGAAACCGAGCTGAAACGGCGGAGGAACTAGTTCTACATACGACAAACGCTCGTCGAGCGCAACACGCGGTGTCGCAAAGCCACTCGCCGAACAAACTCCCCGCGCTAGTCAGTGGAGCATCGCGAAGCATATGCTAGGTGCAGAACCTGGCGAGGATGATTCTACGGCTGGCGGTCTCGCTCTGCATGGCGTGTAAGTTCTTCGACCGCTTTTCCCAAGTGAGTGTTTCCCGTTCTTGGGAAATTTCGAGGGGGGCTCTCTCCTACCGAGCATAAAATACGAATTGGAAAAACGCATCCACCCCGGGCTCCGCTTCCCCCGTGAGGCTACGTTATATCTCCACCAGATCCACCACCAAATCCAGCAGTAGAGGGCCTACTGCCTCCTTCATCCATAGCTCCTCTATTGACGGTAGATCGTCCGAGACGCGGGCTGCATCGAGCTGAGCCTGAGCCTTCTGCTGTAGAACCAGCTCCTCCGCCGTTTCAGCTCGGTTTCGCTCTCGCTCTCTCCCTTCTCTCTCTCTCTCTCGTCATCTATTACAGCCTGAACCTCCACGCATCCCTATCAACGGCGACAAACAGTACTCTCTAACTGGCGTAATACGGTCAAGGGACCGTCAGTGACCATACTCGTGCTTTCGGGATCCTGCTTGACCCTATTACTACTGGTACGTCGCTGGAGTCTCGACTTCACCACCGTGCATCTTGTGTGGGACGCTTGGGAAAATATCAGGAATCGGATTTTGCCTAAGACTGATGACGAGATGTTATAGGTGCACCGGTGACACTTTGTTCTTGTCTTCAGGATGATATTTTATCCTTTGTTCTCAGAATTCGCAACTATCGCGATTTGCCTGCTGAGATGACATTTTGCCGACTATATGATTGAAAGTCCTGGGAAGTCACAGCAGGGCGGATGTTGAATATATTTTCCTGCATTGAGTATGCCAGAGCCGAGACTGTTGACGATTTCATTAGTAGAGACTGGTTTTGCACTCTATTTTCATTCTAGAGGAGGGGTTGGACATGGGTACTGCCGAGTACTGGTTCGAGCCTGTGTGCTTTTCTAGTGCTTATTTGTCAAAAAATTGAAAGCTAGTTTTTGTTCCAAATTTTTATTCGAGTGGCAGAACATTTAGGCAGGAATGTTGCTTCCACGAAGATATTTGCTGAGGATTACTAATGTGTTTTGGCACCTAAAGAAGTGGTGAGAAGCGTTCTGGATGGTTTTCGCAGTTAAACCTTGAACGGCATGTATTTTCGGAGGGGAATCAAGAGGTGAACATGTGATGGTGATGGGGTTTTTCGTCGATGACTTTTTTCGTGTGGTCGAGACGTTGTTTTGGAGCGATGCAGTTCCGGAGAGTACCATCTTGAGGGGATAGATTGTGTTTTTATTCTATGGATAAAGAGAAATGACCTGACATTCGAAGATCCAACGGGTTTGGACGAGAGAGTTATATCGGGAAATCAATGATTTTGGAGGACAACGTGATCTTTGTGAAAAGAGGCAATCGTCCTCGACAGACGTTGGGAAGATTGCACCTCTGTGAAGGTGGTCTCCACATTACCTCCCCCTTGTTCCAGGCTTCTTCTTGTTCATCAGGCAAGATAAGTCTGCTAATGGTAACCGGATTCCGACCGGCTGCGGCGGGGCGATTCACTTCTCACAATCCTCCGTGCATGTTCCACGGGTTCGCTACGTCCGCCACGTCATCAGAAGTTCCGAGTTCGGTGATGAGTGCGTCCTTCTTTGACCCACCCACCGTTTTTTCTTTTTCTGCATTCCGAAAGATCATTTGGGTGAGCAGCGGGTTTTGAACCCGCGTCTTTTGCAACCAAACGCAGACACTCTGACGTATCTGTCGACGCCATTGTAAAAGGAGACAATGAAGGTGGGGAGATTGTACCTGTATGAAGGTGGTCTCACATCTTAGCAGGATTGTTTCGAATTGGGATAATCGATTAATCCAGATTCAAGATGTTAGGTTGTGACGGCCAAGTTGCGCGTTAGAGGAAAAAATGAGATCGTATCTAGAACCAAGTAGGGGGGCTGTTGGGTGTACTCAGAACCAAATAGATGCGGATCTAGGTAGATTGGTACTTGTGTGTTACTGGAAGGGCGGACCCCCTTCTGATAGTGTGCCGGACTCGCTTGCCCTGCTATCCACTTGTTCATCTCAAGGTCTTGAGTCAACCATTGTCAAAAGCATCTGACGCTTACGTAACAAGACATCTATCCCGGACTCTTGGGACTGGACGAAAATCATATTTTCGTGTTTTCGTACATAAAAACATGAAATGAAAACACGCATATGACGTAAGATAAACGAATTTGATGGAAGAAAAGAAACCGACACACCGCACCCCAATCCACGCCGTGTCCCTGAAACAAAGCACGGCTACATGACAGATCATGGCCGAATAATCGAGCAGGCGGGCCGCGAATTTTACGCCCTCTCTGTGCCCGTACCTGAAGCAGGGCGGGGAGGCACCCGATAAGCGGGTTGACCTTGGTCTCCGCGTACAGCCTGTTGGTGGCAGCGGTGGCGGCCTCCTTGTTCTGGCCGAACTTGGCGTTAATCTCCTTTACCGTGGGTTGGAGCACCTGCATCTTCTCGCTCGACTGGAGCTGGATCGCCTGGAGGGGCACGAGGAGGGTCTTGACTCCGAGGGTGAACGTCACGATCGCGAGGCCGAACGACTGCTCGATACCGATACCTATAGATGTGTGTAGGGAAGCAGGGGGTGTTGTGACCAAGGGGAAACCGGCGCCCACTCATGACTATGACGGTTGGTTTTGGTAACTGAAATGCACCAGGAAGAGGGCCATTTCAAGACCCCTCCCTTCACACACATGCGAGTCATGTACTCGTCATTGTGATTTAGCGATATCGTAACAAGGCACACACACTACTTTCACCCCTCCCCACTGTTAACAGACGTACTCATATCCCGCTGCTGGGCCCAGCCGCCTGGTGTACAATGCCACACTTAAACGCACATACGTAAGGGCCCAAAAATAGGAGCACGCCATGAGCTGCATACCCCCCCCCCCTATCTGCGCAGCTCCTTGCCCCTCTCCGTCACCCCCGCCGCTGGAGGTAGAACAGCACCAGATGATCGCGCCAAGCAATTCATGGATTGTTAACTCAGGGATGAGGAAGGTACTGCACGCCTCAGAGGATACGTCTTGTCGAAGCACTCCTTGTGGACATTTAACATCCAACCAACACATCCAACGCCAAAGAAACGAGGTGGTCTTACCACCAGTTCTCCCTCTCTCTCTCTCCCCATCCGACCTCTGATCTGAGGTACATTACATAGTCGTATTACGATGTGTTGGGAGCACACAGAGACGGCAGAACCCTTCATACCCTTCCAAGAAACCGATGCACTTGAAAACCGTTTCACATGAGCCAAGCGGCTCCTTCCCTAACCTTCAAAACGAATTTCTTCTTGGAGGAAAACTCGAAAATTCCCTTTCTTCGACAGAGATGGATTCGTTGGGTCATATTGATGAAACAAAAAATCCCTCAACACTAGGTCGTGGCCTTGAACTGGATAGTCAGCACCAACCACAATGCGTAAGATACACTAGACGGCTACAATATCGTTGATTCACTGCTGCTGGTCTCTCGCTCACCCTTGTAGAAGTCATTGATTCCCAGCACGCTGCTTCGAATAAACTCGATCCACAAGCTGAAAGGGTTGGGGCCCTTGGCCTCTTCCTCCACCGCTTCCAGGGGAACCGCAGCCGCATCCGACAGGCCTGCACATTTCAAGAACAAGAACACCATGCACACAGAGATTACCGTTTCTGTCTTTAATCCGGACAGTAGGAAAGCCTCCCCCATGACGCCCCCTCACGGGTTTTCATTGGTCAGTCGATTAGCGTGGTCGATGCTAATAATAAAAAACACATGGTATCACGTACGGAGCAAAAAGAAGCCGTTGCTGATGGGGGCGGTGGTGGTGTCCGCGTAGCCCGACTGAAAAAACAGCAGTGTTGTACAGAGTTGTTTTGTGTTTTGCTGCGGGACAGTTGTTTTCCTTTTTCTCGGCAACTGACCCCTGGACAGCAGTACCGCTTAGAAAACTGCATGTTGTCACAACTCTCCTTCGACGCCACAAGAAAGACAAAAGATGTTCTTGCGAGCATGATCTTACATATCGCGGATAACATGCTTAAGAGAGATAACACTGATTTGCCGATCTGCCGTTTCTTTCGATGAGGGACGCAGTACTGCTGAACTGCTATGATCGGGTATACACTACGAAGACGAAATGAGGGGCAAAACATACAGTATACTTTAAGAAAGACGGAGCCGCGACTCTTTGTTCCTTGACTCTCGCTCAGGACACAAGGACCACCCCCGCAACTAACAACAAGGCAGCAGGACAAGGAGGCTACTGCTGCCATGACGACGTATGTGTACATGAAAGACTGCAGAACCACCGTGAACTGGAAAGTTGTTGACTTTTGATATGTACGTACATCTGCACATGGTTGCTAGAACTGAAAACAGCAGCACGACATACGATTCATATCAAAACCCCTGAGTGCAGTTAGCCTCGGGTTCAGCAAGCAGCACTGCTGTGGAGCGTATCTGCTACAGTCTGACTTGCAGGCGGTGGGTCTGGCAACGGACTGGTGCTGCGTGCTATGTGCATGTGTTCATGTTGACGTTGGGACCCAAACGGCAGCTTTGTAACCGTGTTGAGTCTGCAACCTTAATCGGCCGTAGCAAACGACCGCTCTTCGGCCGAAAGAAGTCGCACGGCAAGTCGCTCGAGCGTTACATCAACGCATGACAAAGCTTCTTCTTGACCAACACTGACTAATGTTGAACCTTAGACTACATGCTCCTTCATGGAGATGCTGTCGCAGTGTCGCTCAGCAAGGGGTTGGTCAACAAGAGGTCAAGAGGTTGTACTTGTAGGAAGGCAAAACGGTACCCTCAACAATTTCACACCGCCCTCCCGTAACCCGCTGCTAGCGCGAGCATAGCGTGGCACTCCCATGCGAAAGCCGTCAGCTTTCTGGCCCACTTACCGTGCATGACGTGCGACAACCACGTGTGGTCAAGTCCCGCCGACCCGACAGCGTTCACGTGTTCCCCAATCGAGTGAACGGTGGCGGGGTCAATCGCCATCATCCGCACTCCTGCCGTAGACGACGCTGCTCGCCTATCCCTCCCACCAGCTGCTCTAGCAAGACCAGCCCCTCCTGTGAAGGCTGCTGTCGGCGCGATGGCAGCGCATCCCAGCAGCGCAGCTTTGGCCGTAGCTGCCCTCATGATGATGATATATATGAGCGGACACCGTCTCAGGTACTGCCCTACTGCTGCCCACTGGTCCGCTCCCTTCTGCTTCCTGCTCTTAGTGGCCAGCCAAGTTCCTAACTATGCTCCTTCCAAGGAGTGTAATGTGTTGGGGGTATAGCACGCGGTGGGGTGGTCGTGAGTGTGTCAATTTGCGTGTGTGCGCACAGAAAATGGGAGTAGTGCCGCACGGAGTCGTCGGGCGCGCAGGTACGGGGCTGCTACACAGTTGTCCCCGGGATTTCAGTCTGAGCTTGTCTAACACACATATCGATAATGGCCCTCGTTTGCGTCTGCTCATCTGTGAGTCCCCCCTCCTCTCCATGAAGGATGATTCTCATGCGCGCGTGTCGTGGAGGACACAGGTAAACACACATGTGTCGGAACGTTGCTGGCTGTATCCCCCGAGGGTACGTAGACCATTATCGATCTCCGCGTGATGTACTTGCTTGTTAAACCTGCATCTCGTTCTCCCGACCGGTGTTTTGGAAGTGTATTTATATTACATTCGATCAGCCGAGGTTGTCACTTTTGAGTAGCGTTTGCGGCATTTAACTTCCACAGAAAACACTCACCAACTACCAGCGGATGATTGCAATGATTCTCAGTCGTGAAGTCAAATTGGGGGTACCATGACAAGTACCGTTCATCTGACCGACGAAAACGTTTAGCAAATTATTTCCTTATACCTACACTGCAGGCCCGGCACTCCCCTGTCATCATTCATGTCAATTTGAAGCGTATTGGTGTAAAAGCGTCGCCTGGTCGCCGCCACGCCGGGCGTGGAGATTGCCATGTGGCGGGTCATGAATCCGCACACCGCATCCCGACGAGCCGCCTTCACCGCCAACAAGGGTTTCATAAGTATTATCCATTTCTTATTTTGAATACCGAAAACGGCAGTGTGGGTGCACATGCTTTTCTCTGCACCTTTGAAACGCATGTATGCGTCGAGTTCGGCACAAACACCATGAACCCAAACTCATACAAATATTACATGCAGTGTAGTCCATGTCGCAGAATAGCCACCCCTGTCGTTCTCCTCCCGCGGAGAATGCCCGGATACACAAGAGATAGTGCATGCATTCATAACGCACATGACCTGTACAACGTCAGGCAAGCAAGGCCCACCGTGGCCCATGACCTTCATACCATACCACAATAACACAACCGCGGCGATGAGGACCAAACGGCAACCGCACAGAAGCTACTACAATTCTGCCGTTACTGTTGTCAACGAGTTAGGCTCCGAATCGAATAAAAAGAGAAGAAAAAAACGCCAACTCTCCGCTCCAAGGACACGGAAAATAACTGGCTGTCCGCAAACAACACAGAATGGCTTGTGCGCCAAAACAAAATCATCGTTCAGCAGGAATCAACACAAAAGATGGCCAATATCGGACACGCAACCTCAGCAAGCTAGAGGTGGACTTCACCCGTCCAAGGTCGGGAAATGAATGTCACACACACGGCAGGCACATCAAAACACGTTACATCGAGGCCACGGAAAAATGGCCACCTGTTCTCACTAACCAACACCCCAACTGCCCAAAACCCCACAACAAGGCGGAGGTCTTTTTAACTAACGAAGAGAGCACTAAAGAAGCCAACACGCCATTATGCGAGCTGCTTAGCATCAGCAGCGGCGCCCGGCAGGCTACCCGCTCCCACACACACAAGACACCAAAATCAGGGCCTCCCGAAGGGGACCGGGCGCATCCTACAAAAATTGTAGGGTTGCCTCCAGGAGCCAACGCGGCACCCAGCAACAACTACACAGTACGACCGTGAAACATGTGAAGTACACGACCGTAAAGAACAATCACAGAACCGGCTGAACACCTCCTGCGCATGAATTGGACTGCAATGTGTTACTCCGTCGACAGACCAGTGAACGCTCTCTAAACACAGATCGAAAGCAGCAAGATAACGCTCACAATCACAGGAACAACGTTCCAGCGATGAAGCCGGCGGCGCCTACGACGGCTGTCGCCAGGAGGCCACCGCGGAAGAGAACTGGAACAACGAAAAAGTAGGGTGCGCGGGGGGGCGAAGGGCAGCCATTCCATATAAGTCAGTCATCCTTGAGCAACAGTCCTACACGCGTCCATTCGGAACGCGGCGTCATTCATGCTTTCAACAGTGCAGGGTCTGTTTCGTCGGTCGACGGATACGTCTGCCGTGCGGTGCTGTGTCACACTGATGGTACAAACTGTATTTGTGGGGCCCTTGATGATTCACAGAGACCCTCTTTGCTGCGCTTCAGCACTCCCTGTTTACCATCCGCCCTGCTGGTATTATCTCCCTATCGTGGCGTTTATACGTTACTACAAATCGCACTCAATGCGACTGCAAACACTCCGTAAGAGTTTACCCCGAGGGAAACCGCATCAAGGGACACAAGCAATACCGAAGGCAGAAGTAGTGGCGCAGGAGCGGGCCGGGGAGGGAATCCCCGCGCGCTCGCGCTGTAAGGACGACACGTTTTCGAGACTGGAGGAGCGGGTGTGGCGGTTGGCGATCATGCTCGAGACGTCAAGGATCCTGGGGACGTTGTCACGGACGACGCCGGTATCATAAAGCCACCCCAGCAGGCCAAGAAGACGCCGAGCCGCCAAGAGGAGACGGCGGCGTGTTACCCCCACACGCGACGAGCGGGCCAGGACCACGCCAGCAATTGGGGAGTGACTGGACCAGTACAACTGGAGCAAATCCTGACGTACCGGTCGGACGTCGAGGACTGGGCCGCGGGGAAAAGTAGGGTGCATAGCCACCCATACAAGGTGAGGATACCCGCCATCAGAGGAAATGGAGCATAAATCGATGGCTACTCGCAGCAGCTCACAGGAGCGATACCGAAGAGGCGCTGCGTCTAAAGGGGAGAGTCGTAGCCGTGAATGCGACTCGTATCCACGGCGACGACTCTTGACCTCTAGAAGCGGGGCATTTTCGGTATCTCTTCTGTTGGCTGCTGCGAGTAGTAGCCACCGGCCGGACGTTGAGGACTGGGCTGCGGGAAAACGTGGGATCAATATTCACCAACACAAGGTGAGGATACCCGCCATCAGAGGAAATGGAGCATAAATCGATGGCTACTCGCAGCAGCTCACAGGAGCGATACCGAAGAGGCGCTGCGTCTAAAGGGGAGAGTCGTAGCCGTGAATGCGACTCGTATCCACGGCGACGACTCTTGACCTCTAGAAGCGGGGCATTTTCGGTATCTCTTCTGTTGGCTGCTGCGAGTAGCAGCCACCGGCCAGACATTGAGGACTGGGCCGCGGGGAAACGTGGGGTCAATATTCACCAACACAAGGTGAGGATACCCGCCATCAGAGGAAATGGAGCATAAATCGATGGCTACTCGCAGCAGCTCACAGGAGCGATACCAAAGAGGCGCTGCGTCTAAAGGGGAGAGTCGTAGCCGTGAATGCGACTCGTATCCACGGCGACGACTCTTGACCTCTAGAAGCGGGGCATTTTCGGTATCTCTTCTGTTGGCTGCTGCGAGTAGTAGCCACCGGCCGGACGTTGAGGACTGGGCTGCGGGAAAACGTGGGATCAATATTCACCAACACAAGGTGAGGATACCCGCCATCAGAGGAAATGGAGCATAAATCGATGGCTACTCGCAGCAGCTCACAGGAGCGATACCAAAGAGGCGCTGCGTCTAAAGGGGAGAGTCGTAGCCGTGAATGCGACTCGTATCCACGGCGACGACTCTTGACCTCTAGAAGCGGGGCATTTTCGGTATCTCTTCTGTTGGCTGCTGCGAGTAGTAGCCACCGGCCGGACGTTGAGGACTGGGCTGCGGGAAAACGTGGGATCAATATTCACCAACACAAGGTGAGGATACCCGCCATCAGAGGAAATGGAGCATAAATCGATGGCTACTCGCAGCAGCTCACAGGAGCGATACCAAAGAGGCGCTGCGTCTAAAGGGGAGAGTCGTAGCCGTGAATGCGACTCGTATCCACGGCGACGACTCTTGACCTCTAGAAGCGGGGCATTTTCGGTATCTCTTCTGTTGGCTGCTGCGAGTAGTAGCCACCGGCCGGACGTTGAGGACTGGGCTGCGGGAAAACGTGGGATCAATATTCACCAACACAAGGTGAGGATACCCGCCATCAGAGGAAATGGAGCATAAATCGATGGCTACTCGCAGCAGCTCACAGGAGCGATACCAAAGAGGCGCTGCGTCTAAAGGGGAGAGTCGTAGCCGTGAATGCGACTCGTATCCACGGCGACGACTCTTGACCTCTAGAAGCGGGGCATTTTCGGTATCTCTTCTGTTGGCTGCTGCGAGTAGTAGCCACCGGCCGGACGTTGAGGACTGGGCTGCGGGAAAACGTGGGATCAATATTCACCAACACAAGGTGAGGATACCCGCCATCAGAGGAAATGGAGAATAGATGGCTACTCGCAGCAGCTCACAGGAGCGATACCAAAGAGGCGCTGCGTCTAAAGGGGAGAGTCGTAGCCGTGAAGGCGACTCGTATCCACGGCGACGACTCTTGACCTCTAGAAGCGGGGCATTTTCGGTATCTCTTCTGTTGGCTGCTGCGAGTAGCAGCCACCGGCCGGACATTGAGGACTGGGCCGCGGGGAATACCCGCCATCAGAGGAAATGGAGAATAGATGGCTACTCGCAGCAGCTCACAGGAGCGATACCAAAGAGGCGCTGCGTCTAAAGGGGAGAGTCGTAGCCGTGAAGGCGACTCGTATCCACGGCGACGACTCTTGACCTCTAGAAGCGGGGCATTTTCGGTATCTCTTCTGTTGGCTGCTGCGAGTAGCAGCCACCGGCCAGACATTGAGGACTGGGCCGCGGGGAAACGTGGGATCAATATTCACCAACACAAGGTGAGGATACCCGCCATCAGAGGAAATGGAGCATAAATCGATGGCTACTCGCAGCAGCTCACAGGAGCGATACCAAAGAGGCGCTGCGTCTAAAGGGGAGAGTCGTAGCCGTGAATGCGACTCGTATCCACGGCGACGACTCTTGACCTCTAGAAGCGGGGCATTTTCGGTATCTCTTCTGTTGGCTGCTGCGAGTAGTAGCCACCGGCCGGACGTTGAGGACTGGGCTGCGGGAAAACGTGGGATCAATATTCACCAACACAAGGTGAGGATACCCGCCATCAGAGGAAATGGAGCATAAATAGATGGCTACTCGCAGCAGCTCACAGGAGCGATACCAAAGAGGCGCTGCGTCTAAAGGGGAGAGTCGTAGCCGTGAAGGCGACTCGTATCCACGGCGACGACTCTTGACCTCTAGAAGCGGGGCATTTTCGGTATCTCTTCTGTTGGCTGCTGCGAGTAGCAGCCACCGGCCGGACATTGAGGACTGGGCCGCGGGGAATACCCGCCATCAGAGGAAATGGAGAATCAATGGCTACTCGCAGCAGCTCACAGGAGCGATACCAAAGAGGCGCTGCGTCTAAAGGGGAGAGTCGTAGCCGTGAAGGCGACTCGTATCCACGGCGACGACTCTTGACCTCTAGAAGCGGGGCATTTTCGGTATCTCTTCTGTTGGCTGCTGCGAGTAGCAGCCACCGGCCATACGTTGAGGACTGGGCCGCGGGGAAACGTGGGGTCAATATTCACCAACACAAGGTGAGGATACCCGCCATCAGAGGAAATGGAGCATAAATGGCTACTCGCAGCAGCTCACAGGAGCGATACCAAAGAGGCGCTGCGTCTAAAGGGGAGAGTCGTAGCCGTGAAGGCGACTCGTATCCACGGCGACGACTCTTGACCTCTAGAAGCGGGGCATTTTCGGTATCTCTTCTGTTGGCTGCTGCGAGTAGCAGCCACCGGCCGTACGTTGAGGACTGGGCCGCGGGGAAACGTGGGGTCAATATTCACCAACACAAGGTGAGGATACCCGCCATCAGAGGAAATGGAGCATAAATGGCTACTCGCAGCAGCTCACAGGAGCGATACCGAAGAGGCGCTGCGTCTAAAGGGGAGAGTCGTAGCCGTGAAGGCGACTCGTATCCACGGCGACGACTCTTGACCTCTAGAAGCGGGGCATTTTCGGTATCCTTTCTGTTGGCTGCTGCGAGTAGCAGCCACCGGCCGGACGTTGAGGACTGGGCCGCGGGGAAACGTGGGGTCAATATTCACCAACACAAGGTGAGGATACCCGCCATCAGAGGAAACGGAGTATAAATCGATGGCTACTCGCAGCAGCTCACAGGAGCGATACCGAAGATGCGCTGCGTCTGAAGGGGAGAGTCGTAGCCGTGCGACTCGTGTCCACGGCGACGACTCTTGACCTCTAGAAGCGGGGCATTTTCGGTATCTCTTCTGTTGGCTGCTGCGAGTAACCATCGGTTTAGACTCCATTGCTCACCTTGGGGGGTATACAACAATCCCCACGCTTCCCCGCCTCCCAGTCCTTTGTACATTCGGGCCCACATCTACGCCTCAGGATTCGCTCCCGTTCTGCTGGTTCAGCTACTCCCAACTTGCTGGCGTGGTCCTTGTTTAACTGTCGCGTGTGTTGGAGAAACGCCCCGCCTCCTCTTGGCGGCCTGACGTCTTCTTTGCCCGCTGGAGCGACTCCTTGGTAGTAGCGTTTGTCCGCCACAACGTCGCTAGGCTACGTGACCCCTCGAACATGATCGCCAACCGAGCGACTCGCTCTCCCAGTGTCGAAGACATGAAACATGTGGAAGCAGTGCGAGCGTGCGGAGGATTCTCCTGCGTGGTCTACACCATCAATTAATACGGAGAAATCACATGTATGTGCGTGTTCGTCACATTTCATATGGCGCCATTCTACACACCCTTCGGCGCGTATATCTGACGTATTAGGCGGGGTCACACAAGAGCAACGTGCATAGGGCCTTTTTTCATTTCTAACTGTTTTATTTAGTGCCCCAGCTTTCGTCCTGCGGTGCACGCCTTGGTTTCTACCGCAAGAAACGTTCAGCCATACCTTTCCCTCGTCGACCGTATGTGTCACGACAAGAAGCAACAAAGACGGATACCAGATACCGCAAAGGGGGGGGGGTCGGTATGGACAAGGGTAACCCCTTCTGTACGTCATTCCGGTGGAGTAAGCGTAAATCGGGCCACCAAGTTGCGGACCATCGACCTTGCCGGCTGTTTCTTTCTGGTCTGCCCCCCCTCCTCCCGCCCCCCGCAAATCACGCGCATCTACACTTGGCCGCACTCACTAACCTACGGACAAGTGGGCTCGAGAGGCATTTCACGGACCGTCCGAAATCAACCGACTTTTACGCATGTATCACGTTCAAATCAAACCCCCCCTAGCCACGAAAACCAACTCTGCTCACCCGAGGCGCCGCTGGTGGCTTCAAGATCAGACACAGACGAAGGAGCCACAGTCGGGGAGTGAGTCTCTCCGGGGCCGAGAGGGGGCCTAGTGGTCACTGTCGGGGAGCTGGTCATGTCGATCTGAAAACATCAAAACAGCGGGCGAGAGGACATCCAGGGAGGGGAGGTAGGGGGGGGCTCAGGGAAATGCAGCATGGGAGGGGGGCACAACAAGTGCGGCAGCACTTCCATGTACACAAACAAAAGCTGCGAGGGACCGGCTTGCTTCGACGTTTGCGGAAAGCTGGCAGTACTTCTTCGGTTACGTGCTTGGAGAAGCAAATGCTACGGTGCACATGAACATATATGTTCACCAACGGGGGCCATGTTTGGTGCCGGTACACGTGTGCCAAGAAAATTGACCGGCACTATGAAAAAAGAAGAGGTCAGTACAGAGTGACTCGCTCGGCGATTTCCACTCTGTACCGATCGAATAAACCGGCACTATACCGGGCACCGGCACTGAAAAGGGCCCCCCACACCGATGTCTACTAATCTACATGCAAGACGGCGTAGCCATTGAACAACTATTTGTGGACTCTCTCGCCTGCCGTGAAGCGGCAGTAGGGCCGGCGGTAGGAGCGACAGACTCAAAGACCGTGGCCGACGGGGCGATGGTAGAAGCGTCAGACGCGCTAACGAAGGTGGCAGTCGGAGAAGATGACGCAACTACGGAGGCAGTCGGAGAAGATGACGCAACTACGGAGGCAGTCGGAGAAGATGACGCAACTACGGAGGCAGTCGGAGAAGATGACGCAACTACGGAGGCAGTCGGAGGAGACGACGCAACTACCGCAGCAGTCGGAGCGGATGATGGCGCAACGGACTGCAAAAAAGAAGAAAACCAAGACGCGTAGAGTACGTACGGGGTGTGGGGGCACCGAACAAAAGACAGAGGAGACAGTCCTCGTCATCAACAAACGACAAAGGAAGATGAAAGGCCATGCGTCATTTTCACCTTTACCTCAACAGATACTTTGATGCCTCTGCGAGTGTTGGTAATTTGCTCACTGAAACAACACGTCGCATGAAACGTTTTCGAACCACGCCTACCGTGATTTTACGGCGAGCGACACCACCGGAAAGCAACACGCACTCATGAGTCCAAAACAAACAAAATCTCTCGTTTTGTTGCAACTCGAAATAAAATAAAGCTTTTTTTTTTTCTCGCCTGCCGGGAAGCGACAGTCGGGGCAGACGAGGGCGAAACCGAAGTGAACGCCGCCGCACTCGGGGCAGCAAATGGCGCAACGGACCGCAGCGTCAACACGGGTCAGGGAGGTGGAGAGAGTGATAAGAGAAAGAATACCTCGTCAATAAATGAAAACAAAAGAAGCCAGGGGAGGAGAGTCTCCATCCCCAACAAAAACAAGGCATGGGGCGGGAGAGTGTCGGGGGGGGG
>CACKRE030005067.1:127185-138502 GCA_902602495.3 Ectocarpus sp. CCAP 1310/34 | reverse complement strand
GGGGGGGGGGGGGGGGGGGGGGGGGGGGGGGGGGGGGGGGGGGGGGGGGGGGGGGGGGGTCATACTGCTTTTGGCGTTGTGCATACGGCGGTACTTCTGGTTCTTGTCGTGTATCAACGGCAAACATGTATCCTGCTGTCGGCCAAAATGCGAAAGACAAGATATTTTTTTTCTTTTTTTCTTTTTTTTTTTCTTAACTTCGAATCAGCGCTCACAGCACTGGTGCCGTTTACTCCAACCCGTGGTCACACAGAAGAGCCCCCCTCTACCCTCCCCTCTGCGGAACTTTGCCTTCGATTTTTAATGCGAGAAGAGTTCAGCACTCTCTTCCCTCTGTGTACACACGAACTAGCGCTATCCACTAGGCCAGGAGCGGAAGCGAGAGAAAAACTCAATTTGAAAGAAAAGCTCGCTTACGCCGGGATTCGAACCCCTGACCTGACCTCTCGAAAGTTTCGATGTTACCAACTAGACCACCGGGGCGACCTACATACTGCCTACCGTAAAAACACTTTCCGCCACTCGGCATTGAAGACATTCGGCATTACATGCATATTGACCACCGAAAAGCGAACGTGAATATTTAGCTTTTACCGCCTCCGCGGATATCTTGCTCTGCCCGTTAATTCAGGTGCACGAGAACAGAGAGAGCTTAAAAGAAGAGGGACCGAGCACGCCAACATCGCGAACACTGCCGTTGCACAAATGTATAGTCCATCACTGCCCATGTCTACCAGCGCCCCCAAGAAAGTCTTCTATATTGAATGCATAGGTAGCACACAGATACGATCAACTGAAACCAGAAGAAATCATTCATCAGATACACCAACCTAACCCTAACCCTAACCCTAACCCTAATGTGAAGACAACAACAACAACAGCAACAACAACAACAACAAAAAACAACCCACAGCACGTATTTGCGTGGCGCGCAGCGAACTTTGAGCAGGGGAAGAGAAAAGAGCGGTTGGGGTGCAACGAGAATAACACGTCACAGGGAGTAACTCGGCCGGCCCATCGTGTTGTTGTTGTTTCTTACATTAGCTCTAAAGTCTACAAAAAATGGGGAGCCCGTCGTCTCAAAACCCGGCACATACGACGCCGCCAGAAAACAAAAAAAACAAAATTGGGTACAAACCACTCGGTAAAAGAAAACAGAATGATAACAAGAAAATACTGAGTAACAGGTATCGCACCGACCGTTCTAGAAAAGAGCCCTCGGACACCGATCAAAACAAAACAAAACAAAAATAACAGAAACATAAAGGAGGACGCTTCCCACACCCGCCCAAAGAAAAAATCAAAGGGTAACGTACCAGCACCAGGCACTGCGCACCAGGACATGGGAGTAACGGAGCAAACCAAAGAGGCGGCAGATGGGCAGACAGCCAGACGTACAAAAAACAAAAACAACAGCAAAGCGAGCTCAAGGTACCCAACACAGCAGAGTAGGCAGGGAGGTCATGAAAAAAAAAACACAGCACAGAGGCCGAAGGCAATACAAAGGACATAGCATACATAAAGGAGTATAGCATACGGCAGGGAGGGAAACAGGGCGCAACAACATCAGCCGGGTACATAGTTCGCCACAAGCGCCGCCTCGGCCGCCCTACTCGCTTCTACAGCAGTGCCCGGTCGCCGTTTCTTCCCCCCCACCGCCGCTTAGCCGGTTCTCTTTCTGTTCGGTCCTGAGATGGTCGTACTCTCTGCTTCTGCTTCCCTCGCGCGCTGGCGCTTCGCGGACGCTTCCGCCTCCTGCCTGTGCCATTTCCTCATGAACCATGCCGCCCCGTTCTCGACCTTGTTGTACCACACCTCCGAGTCCTTGGCGCTCTCTTTCCATTTCCCCTCTTCCTTTTCGTCTCCCATGATGAAGGCCACGAGGTCCTCCCCCAGANTTTTTCGCCCCCCGTCTTGCTGCACCCCCTGGGGTGTGGTGCAGGGCGGGGGATGCCTGGTCGGCGGGAACCCGGCACGGAACCCTCCGGCGTTGTAGGCGGGTGTGGGAAGCGTTCCCCGTTCTCCTTTTATTTTATTTTGATCGGTCTCCTCGACGCTCTTTCTCGTTTGGTGCGGTAGCTGGTCTTTCTTTCTATCATTTTGTTTCTCTTCCGAGTGGTTTTTGTACCCTATTTTTTTCTGTTTCTTCGTGGGGTCGTGTATGCCGGGTTGTGAGACCACGGGCTCCCAATCTCTCTTTGTTAGAGCCAATGTGAGAAACAACAACAACCAACAACAAGTCTCCGTTTGCGCACGGTGGCCTCGATGGTTTCCTCGCAGCCTGCCTGGATGAGGGCCTGGGCATGTGTGTGTGTGATACGCTTCCGTGTCGTTAGCGCTCTCAAGCGCGCCGGCCGCCCCACTGCTTGCCCAGCTGGTCAACCATGCATCACCCGAACCAGAGAAACGATAATGCTGTACTGACAATCGAGGGGCACAACGAAAAGCGATGTAGTGTCCTGGACACGGACACATGGGAAGAACTTTTCATCCGTCACGCAAGCACAGAGAGCGAAAAGAGTGTCGATCCAACGGTCAACACACGACGCTGCTTGGACAGCAAGCAAATACGCAAACAGGGGATCCTTACCGACTAAACTGCTGTGACTCACCCCAGCACTTGGCACTAGAACCGATCGTTGCGCAGACGTGCTCATTGCCCACGTCCATCACCGCCATCGACCTGACGGCGCATACAATGTATTCCAAGGAGAGAGAGAACAAAGGTGAAGAAAGGGCCGGGGAACGTGTTCTCAGAACGAAAAAATGATTAAACAGAGTCGCGGGGAAGTCCTACTACTTACACGCAACCACTACAAGCCACCACGAAGTAAACAGGACGCCTACGGCTTCTCAGGCGAGAAACTACAGCAGTTGGGGTGATGAAACGAAAATAATCAAACCTGCAGGAGAAAACCGGAGGGAACAAGCAACACACTTTTTTTTTATCGACTCACCTCTCGAGCATCAGCCCGGAGGCCAACGCCAAGAATGCAGTCCCGCGAGCCATAGCTTTGGGTTTGCTTATCTTGCGATACGCCTGTTCTACGTCTCTCTGCCGAAAGAGTAGGCCCGCGTTGTGCAATACGGCTCTCGGTGATAGGTGTGCTGGCTGATGACTCGGGTGGGGTATGGGGTGTGGTCGTCGGTTGCGTGACGCGCCAGGTGTGGCAAGATGCACGTCCGAATCACAAGAGGGCGCCTTCCTCACAAGAGTGTGTAACTCCGTATCTCGTCGAGTTTCCGTCGGTAGGAAAAAAAATAACCGGTTCTAGGGCGCCTTCCGACAGAAGATTCCATTTCCGGCATCAACAAAAAAAAAAAAGAAGGTTTCGCGCCACCTTTGGACGAAAATAAATGCGGCGGGATCCATTTCACAGGGAAGATCAACTCGGAGCCAAGCGTGCACCTCGCCAATCGACTCCGCTTGGTCGAATTACCCACAAAGGAACTCACTGCAGGGTCTCCCGACCCCACCCCGACGAGATACTGCTCTTTCCCTTTCCGTCTCCTGGACGGTGGCGGCTGCTGCCACCATGCTGAGGCGCGATGTCAAAATTGCGGGAGAAGCGAGGGTCATCAGGCACAGATGGCGCACGCACCCCAGGGGCTATCACCTGACCTCCACGCTGCTGAAGAAGGGCACTGAGACTGCGGCTACCAAGGCAATAGGCTCTGTGGTGGATAACCTCTAGGGCGTTGCACGTATGGCCCGAGAGCATGTTGATGACCTCCAAGAACGGGCTACTAAACGTCGCAAGAAGAAACCGGAAGGAGCCGCCACCAGATCTGCTGCCGCTGCTGCGGTGGCTGCTGCTGCTGCCGAACGAGGTCCAAGGTTAGGAGCCGATGCACGTCTCGCTCGCTCGGATCCGCTTGAGGCGCATCTTTTCAGCGGACCGAGGAGAAGCCCACAACCCACGACGACTCCTCCACGACAACGGCAAACGGTGAGTTCAGAGCGGCGTACGGCAAGAGATAGGGTGGTATCTTGCGTTTTTTTCAAGTGTTTGAATTTCCCTGCTGTAGGCTATTTTAGACTACTGCTGTATTTCCGGTACATTCCCCCCCGGGTGCTCTCCATCTTCCCGCGAAAGTATTGAGTCCCATCCTCACATTTCCCCCCCCTCTCGTCAAAACTGCTTTAAATTATATCGTAATCAAACCCAGGCTATCGACGGGCACCGCGACGGGGTGAAGCAGAGCGTGTTAGAGGATGATGTGTTGAAGGAGGAGCTGAGGGAGTTGCTGCGTGTCGGAGAACTTGGAGAGGCAGCGGCGACGAAGGCTGCTGTCGATGCGGAGAACACTCGCGCACTGGTCGCCTCTATAGAGGCGCTGAAGCAACACTCCCACAGCAACATCGGCCGCACTGCCTACAACACCGTCATTGCCGCAGCTGCCGGAGCGCAGCACACGTGCGATCCTGATGACCCTTGCACCCCGGATGAGCCGTGCGCACCTGCTGAGCCGCATGGTGCCGTCAGCCTTACCGCGCGAGCACAGAGTCTCGGTGTGAGAGATGCCACGTTCCGTGCAGCGCGTACCCGGATGCACAGGACTGACCACACCATACCTCCACAGGAAGCTTTGGAGAAGGGGAGATACCTCTGGGCTCCTCGCAAGGAAAGGAGCGACAAGATGGACGAACGTGTCATGGGTTTGGCGAGGAGGTTCTGGCACTCAGACGATATTTCTCGTGCGTCGGGAGACTCCGGTAAGCGGTAGGCGTTGTCAAAAAAATTTGTTATACAATTGTAGATCGGGGTATCTCCTTTGCCGTTTTTTGTCGACGTGACGTATCAACTGCACTTCTCTATTCCCCTTTAGGTAGCTTCACTATTGCTGCTACACTGCACACTGCTGTTCTTTCGTACACCCCTGTAGGGACGAAAGCTATGTGGAGGCCGTCCAAGAAGGCAGGGGAGGAGTATCACCCCCGTAGGCAGCTCATGGTCGCGGGGGACCAAGTATGGCACAAGTTTCTGAAGTGGCCGGAGTACTTGGGGCTTAAGGCGGAGCTGCTGAGGGAAGACAACAGCTTCACGGACCCTGGGCGGACGCTGTTCCTCTCGACGCGGTGTGGGTGCTTAGGTGGGTAGACATGAGGGGAGAGCTCCTTTTTTTTTTCCCACGAAACAGCGTAGTGACCGTTCCAGCGTAATGAACTCTTCTGCTGTGTCACCGCCCCAGAGGACGGCCTCGTTGCTGACCTGCTGTCCTCCTTTCTGTCCGTTTCAAATGTTCGCTTCTGGTGTGTCACAGTGGAACCCAAGGTATCGCAGTGTGCATGCCAGATCCACACGCAGCAGGGGCTGTACCTGAAGGCCTTCGAGATGTTGATGCCTGCAATACATGCCAACTGTGACTGCACGTGCAAGTGGTGCGACGGGGGGAGTGGGTGTGGAAAGTGGATGGCCATGTGTAAAGATCTGCACAGCTTTTCTGAGGCTTTGGCTTGCGAGAAGGTAGACTTTCTTGAGGAGGACCGAGGGGGTAGGTTTGAGCACTGGGGGAGGAAGCCCGCATGCGTTGCGATGGAATGTTCCGAATGCGGGTTTGGCAACCCAGGCGGCATCCCCATGAACTGCGATGCCCTGGGGTCTATGGCGGACAGAGTAGTCGGGTGGCTTCGGTTCGCGGATCAAGTCATGGAGGATGGGAAAGTGCACAAGAAGCAGCAGCTACCCCAGGGCGGAAAACTGGGTGACCTGTGGCAGGAGTTTGTGGAGCACTCCAAGAAGGTGTGAAGGAATGGACCGCATGTGGAATTGCGCCATCAACTGGAGGCATGTAGTCAATCGTGCATCAACACAATCAATCGCGCAACGTACAACCGTTATTTCCTTTCAACTTACAACTATATTTTCCCGCCCCCCCCCTTGCCCCCCGTTCGTTTTTTATCCCTCAGTATCTTCATCACCATGAGCTAGCAAAGTGGCAGCGCCAAGCCCACAACATGTGCCTGGCGACGTTCTCCAAAGGCGAGCTGTTGGTGGAGACCGACTTTATCGAGAAGTACAAGCACGAGGCTGGCGCTATCTTGACGTGCGCTACTGCGCCCTCCACGACCATGATGGTGGCCCTAGTTCACCACAGTCCTGACGACAACGGCCGGCATGAGACAGACGCATGGGTTTTCGTATCGAGTGATCCCAATCATGACTTCGACTTCCACATCTACGCCATGGACATCATCCTTCAGTACTACATCACGGGGGATGGGCGGGCCGCTACTGCTGGAACCCCGACCCCGACGGTGCACATCTTCACCGACGGGTGCGCCAAACAGTACAAGGGGAAGCGCAACTTTCATGCCGTAGCCAAGAGCTTGCACAGGCTTGGTGCCATCCTCATCCACAACTTCGCGGTCACGTCGCACTTCAAAGGCGCCCACGATGGCATCGGAGGGTTGCTGAAGGCTCTACTGCGAGAAGCGGAGAAAAGGGGCCAGCGCATCCACGACACCGAAGCCGCAGCCGACTTCCTCAAAGCCTACGCCGAGGCAAAGGAGGATGGAGGAGGCCACTTTTCAACCTGGTCTCCCTACCGAATCAGGAGGTTCCACATCAAGCTTCTTGGACACCGAGAGATCCCTCGCCCGTTTGTAGATTTGACCGGCATCTCTGGGAGTTCCAAGCTGTACCAGTTCATGGGAGCGGAGGTCCAGGAGGAGGAAAGCTCGGGCGTGAGCGTAGAGGTGCAGAAAGAGAGCGGGGTTCCTCCCCTCGTAGGTGGCGAGAACGAGGTTGTAGTTAACCCGCTGAGATGGCAGGCAGACGAATCAATCGTTCTGACGGTTCCGGCTGTCACGAAGCGATACAAGCTGCGCGTTCGCCAGGCGTCGTGCTACTGCTCGAAGTGCAGTGTTGGAGCTTACGACGACTGCGTCCCGGCCAAAAAGTATGAGGGGATGGTCGGTATGGTGAAGGATGTGTCGGGCAAGCACAAGGTAACCCGGACGTCTTGTGGTGTAGGGGATTGAGGGGTGTCCGTGTTGCACGTCATGTGTTGATTGACGCCTTTTTCTCTTCGATGTTCTTCTGTTTTTTTGGGTAATTTTGTTGCAGTATTTGTACTTTTTTTGTTGCTGTGTGCTGTTTGTTGCATGTTGCTGTATTCACGTGCAGCAGCAGGTCGTCTCCCTTGCAGTTTGGGATACCAAAAAAGGGTCTCCAGCAGGAGAAAACAATATTTGCAGGCGCTGGTGGCTAATATTTTCACGGTTTGTCGCCCAAATAGGCTGTCTTTTTCCATATATATATTGCACAACATACATTATTTTCAAGCACGTCGGTGAAATAAATGTCCCATATGTCACAGGGTATACTTGGGGTAAATCTCCGCGGTTGCACGCATCAAGTAGCCCAAAAAACGCGCTTGAAAATGGCCCTAAAAACACGTTTTATCGCCGTTTTTCCAAAGGGGGGGGACGTTTTAGCCTCATCCCCGTTTTTTTTTTTTTCATACAGTGTGCAGTATAAAACACTACATATGGCTGAAACCTCAACATCCCGACGTCGGGCACTTAATTTAACCCGCGGAACGAGGCCTACACCCCACCAAAGCACCCTGACACACTTTTTGGAGCTTTAGTCTTCGGGGAACATCATCAACTGGACCGCTGCACACTCGAGCGCGGAAGGCGCCCGTGGACCAAATAAAGAAACACTTCGCAAGATCTTGTCAAATGAAGGATTTTTGGAGAGGGCGGGGACGAACCCAACAGTCCCACTGCGGCGGTGCAATTCATAATGCGTAAAACGCTGGTGTGCGTCAAGCACCTCAGCACCTCTCTTCGTCACAGCCGCCAGTGACGGCGATGGACCATCTTAGCCGCACCTGTTCGTTCGCCCCGCTCTTGCCCCCGTCGGCGCCAGCTTTCTTGGCCTCGCCACGGATCACTTGGCGACGTCGTAGCCATGGCCACTTGTCGTTCGCCCGGCAACATGGACCTGGCAGCAGGAGGAGAGGAATTGAAACAGTAGCGGTGGAACGGCAGCCAGCTGGTGGCGGTGGCGGCGGTGTTGAAGGCGTGCACTCGGAGCAGAAGACTGGTTACCAGCCCCCTTCCCCTCTCGAGGATGATGGGCATGTCGTTGACTTGTCGTTGCTTCAAGATCTCTTAGACTCCGGTGAGCGAGCAAGAAAAGTTGTCTCCTGTTTTTGCGCACGCCGAAACAGCGTTTGAATCAGCTCGTGTCGCTTGGACTACAGCAGAAGTTGTTGGAGCGGCTGGCGCAAGATTAGTCCGCGGGATGTTGTAGCCACCTTGGTTGGTGACACAGCAAAAGCATGGTTGCTGGTGCGTGAAGTGCCGGTGGTGTTGATCTTTGTTGTGACAAGCCACTCGCCAGCCTTGTCGCCGACTATGTCAACTTGTGCAACCAAATCCGCCCCTTACTGCCGGGTTCAATCAAACCGACACATTACTGCTTGCCTGCGCCTTGATGTTAGGTTAGGCCTTACCCGACACCCAGGGTAGCTTTTTGCCGCAGCAGTCCTGTTGACGAGCTTTGTGCGCACGTCTTGCATTTTGAGGGCTCAACCACGCACCTGTCTTTGTGGTCGTTGCTAAGGCACACCGACTTTCTCCCTCCGGTCGCTTGGACTCCTGATGACCGTCGTAACCCACCACATTTCCGACCCCACCAACCACAGGCACCTTGCAGGTGGCGAGGAGACCCGCTGACTACTCCGACAGGCGCAGCGACGGATACACGGAGCCATTAGAGGTCTACGTCTTGGGAACCAGCCACGCCTCGGAGACAAGCGCTGGGCATGTTCGCAGGGTGGTGGAGGCAGTCCGCCCGCAAAGCGTGGTGGTAGAGGTGTGTTAACCCTGTGTGTTACCCTATGATAGCTAAACCTATAACCCAGCTTCCCCAATTGCATACTATATCCAACATGTTTGCTCAAACGAGAAACAGTGCGAAGGCTAGTGTGCCACAGCGACCGCTTCTGTTTCCGTCACTTTGTGCCAGTGCTTGCATGAACTTGATCCAACCCAATCGCGTGGCCTCAATTGGATGTGCGATACAGCTGCTGTTTGGTAGTGGTTATGTAACGCGGATGGGTGGCGGCCACAGACTGATCAAGTGGCGCCGATAGGGGTGGTGCCCCAGTCGAAACTTCATCGTACCATCTTGCCCTCGACGTGGAATGTGTGTGGTATGAGCTGCTGTTGCTGCCGCAACTGCTGCTTGGTGTTGACAAGCTCGCACTTATCACTCGGTACAACAGGAATTGTAAGCGTTTTTCGAGTACGGACGACTTCAGTAGCATGCGAAGCATGTGGCTCGCATGGCGAGCTTAACCACAATCCAATCATCGAAACTCGTCCCACAACGCACCATTTTCTCTATCATGACGGGGCGCTGATACGCCAGCTGAGTCTCGTGTTTCTGTTCCCCCCCGCACCCCCGTCCTTTTCCAAAAACATGATTTGCTGCAGTTGTGCAAATCCCGAGCAGGACTCATGATGCCCGTCGCCCCAGAGAGCGAGGCAGGGGCCAACAACCCCTTGGCGATGTCAGGGGAAAACTTCGCCTCTTCGCTGGCCAGGTGGGCGAATAGCGCGTAGCAGGGGAAGGCAACGGCGGGATCGTACGCAGTATACCTCCCCCCCCCATGGGTTATACCTTCCCCGGTGTTTGCTATCGGGGTTGGGTTTTCGTCGCTTGGCAACGACGTTGTACGACAAGCCACCCCCCCGGTGTTTGCCATCGGGGTTGGATTTTCGTCGCTTGGCAGCGATGTTGTGAAACAAGCCGATCACTTCGTGAGCTCGGCAACCAGGGTACCCCCCTTGTTTTTTTTGCGACCCATGAATGGTGGTCGAGCAGAATATGTTGTGCGGGGTCAAGGACCCTCACTCCGCCCAAAGGGGATGATCGCACCCAGTTGTGTTAAAATGGTCAAGCACCCTCGAGGCAGCTACACAGCAGTGCTTCAAACTGTCTTAGGAAGTGAAAGTACCAGAAAATAAATTAAGTCATACGCAGCTGTCATCCGTACGCAAGGAAGTAAGCACAAGATGCCGAACACCCTTGGCAGGTGCAGCGCACCCTTCATGCGACTCGCCGAATACCGCACGGCGCTTGGCGCTTGGTGATGTGAGAGCCTGTCCGGCGTGCTCCGTCCCAGCTTTGTAGGGATGCGAGGTCAATGGTCTAACGACTACGGCATGCACGACTATGAGCACACACACACACCCCTCCCCCCCATGAAACGCGGTGCTCCGTGTGTCGATGCCACGTCGCAACGGCGGTGGTGCAAACCCGTCGCTTGCTCAGCGCGCACCCTGGTGTACCTCAGCCTCTCCTGACGCGTCGCATACAGCCTCTCTCGACATGTCGCATGCCAAGTGCTGGGCAGCAGACGCAAGAGCATCCAATCGTACAATACCCCATACCCACCTTGTCGATGGGGGGCCCGTCCCTCATTGCCGAATGGGTTTGTGTACGCTGGGAGGGTGGCGTCTACGCTTTTCTGCCTCGCGTGACCGTCCTTCGATTTCACGAAATCCGAAAACTCCCGGGTGACGTGGCCGCATCGATGTACCCAGGTCGATCCGAATAGGGGGGCAGTCTACTGCTCTTCTGAGGGCGGCCCTGGCGTGGGCGGCAAGAGGGTCGATGGCCGACGGACAGGAGACGATAAGGTCCGGCGGGGAGGGGACAACAACGCCAACTTCGGCGGTCATGTATGGAGACTTTCGGGCGGCGAAGGAGGGGGCGGAAGAGGTGAATCATATAGTATGAGTCGGTCACGCGACAACACCTGGCGTTGGTGCGGCAGCAGGCGTGATGTGGTTTCGGAGCAGAGGGGAAGAGGTGCAAGCAGTTGTAGTGGGGGTAGGTTTGTCTGGTCCGTCTAGTTGCCGAGGGGGGGGCTCCCCTTCCTGTCGGCGGGGCTGTTGTTGGTTGCGCTTTCGCACGCAAACGTGCTGCACCTCTCTCACTCTCTCTGTCTCTGTCTCTCTCTGTCTCTCTCTCTCTGTCTCTCCCGCTCTCTGTGTGTTTTTTTTCAAACCCATTGACAAAAGCCGGCCTGGTTTTGCTTCATACATCAACACCCAACGACGAAATGGGCGACTCCACCTGACTACTGCTGCACCAGTCAACCATTTCGTCGTGTTTTCGCGGTTTTGCGTCACAAAAAAGCAGGCGGAAGCTCAGATTGTTCTCGGCGACCGGCCCGTGGAGGTGACGCTCAAGAGAGCCTGGGAAGCGTTATCTGTCGGGGAACGGCTCGACCTTGCCCTGAGTCTCGTGCAGCTCGCGTTTCAGAGGTCGGGAATCAGGGGGGGCGGCGG
>CACKRE030005067.1:23913-37953 GCA_902602495.3 Ectocarpus sp. CCAP 1310/34 | reverse complement strand
TGTAGGTAATCCTTGAACCCTATTCCTTCCTTCAACATTCCGTACACTTGTAGACTCTCCATATCCTCGGTTTCTTTCATTGAATTCTGTTCTTCTCTCTCGGCACAAGCAACAGATATCTTCTCCTTGAACCCCTGTAGACCCTCCGTTTCCAGCGTTTCATCTTCGTCGATGTCGAGCCCCTTCCATACGTCCTCTACAACCTTGACCCATTCCGTGGGTTGTCTACCCCTCTTTTTGTTTGCCCACTTCGCCTCCCATACAATTCTCGGCAACCTCTCCTCTCCCATCCCGCACATGCGATACTGCCATGTCAGCTTCCTCGCGTGTCTTCCCGACCGTAGGGATCGGNCTTCTCCTTGAACCCCTGTAGACCCTCCGTTTCCAGCGGTTCATCTTCGTCCATGTCGAGCCCCTTCCGTACGTCCTCTACAACCTTGACCCATTCCGTTTGTTGTCTACCCCTCTTTTTGTTTGCCCACTTCGCCTCCCATACAATTCTCGGCAACCTCTCCTCTCCCATCCCGCACATGCGATACTGCCAGGTCAGCTTCCTCGCGTCTCTTCCCGACCGTAGGGATTGGATCCCCAATTCTGCCCTCACGGCTGCATTACTTGTGCGCCTGGAGCATCCTAGGATGGTTTTCGCTGCTTTCATCTGCGCCGCCTCGAGTTCTTTCACTACCTTCTTATTTCCTTCCCATACTTCTCCGGCGTACTCTAGCGGCGGTACGATTACGCTCTTCAAAACCGCCAATTTGATGCGTGTATCGAGGTGCCGGTTTGTGAGTATGGGGTGCAGCTTCCCTGCTTGTGATTTGCCCTTTTCCGCTACCTTTGACATGTGTGCATTCCACGAGCAGTCTTTTGCGATCTCTACTCCAAGGTATGTGTACTGGTCCACTACTGCAATCTCCTCGATCCCCCACTTCCATCTATGTTCTACTGGTTCCTCCTTGTTCTCGTTGCATACCATGACGGCACTCTTCTTAACGTTGGCAGACAAACTCCACTTATCAGTAAACTTCTTCGCCGCGTCAATTTGCAATTGCAGTCCCTCAGGGGTGTCCGACATACCGACAAAATCATCCTCAAACAGCATCCCTGAAACCGACGTTTCAGTGTCCCATACTTTTACTCCCTTCCGCACTGCCTCTACGACTTCCAACAGATCATTGATGAACACCTGGAACAATGTTGGGGACAGCGTGCAACCTTGTGGGACCCCCTGCTCAATGTCGAAGAATTTCGACAGTTCTCCGTCTAGCATGACCGCGCTTTTCGTACACTCTGTCATCTTCTTCAGCACTCTCCACATTTCCCCCTTGATCCCGTCCTGGGACAGTTGTTTCTACAGCCCATTTCTCCATACGGTATCGTATGCCTTTTTCACGTCCAGGAAGAAGCAGTACGTCGGCTTTCCCGCCCTCTTTCCACCTTGGATGATTCTCCCTACAGTACCGTGAAAACGTGGTCTACGCACCCCCCCTTCTTTTAGAAACCTGCCTGGCCCTCACTAATGCTATGGTCCTTCTCCAATACCCCCACTATCCTCGAGGGGAGAGGGCGGGGGGGGACCGCCACACCCCAGCTAACATGCGGTGCGATCGACCTAAAAACAAAATCGCCCACAGCGGCCAGGCTGCATACCTTTTTTAGATTAAGAAGACGGACACACACAGACAGACATACCTTTTTTAGATTAAGAAGACGGACACACAGACAGACATACCTTTTTTAGATTAAGAAGACGGACACACACAGACAGACATACCTCCAGCACAAGAAATCGGTGGGGCTTTTGCTCTCGGTTTCCAGCCCCGATGAGCCCCAGGATGTGCTTATGGCTCACGCGTTTCAACACGTCCAGCTCAACCTGCGACGGGGAAGAAAGAACGTGCCAAACGTGTTAAGACTAGTACGGATAGAACAAGGTACTGGGTAGAGAGAACGGCACGGTATTTGCCGTGGAAGACAACAACATCAAGGGTCACGCATCACTCACTTGTCTCGCTTGCCACGGGGTGAGAACATCCCACCCAACGTCGACACTTTCACCTCTCGATTCCTTGCCAGTAATCCGACGCTCAAACCGCTCGTGCACATCAGCATCAACCCTTCCCCACTCCCTAGTCTTGAGAACGAGCACCACGATCGCAGGCTTCTTGCGCTCTTCCTGGGTATAACTGGACCCTCTTCCTCTGTTGCAAAATCAGTACACTGCCCTGTACAAGACGAAATCTGCACGAACCCCCATCCGCCCACCTCGAGATCGTGCTGCACTCTTCCTAGGTAACCAGACCATCTTTTCCCTCGCAAGATCAGTACACTGCTCTCAAGAAACGAGATCTGCTCCAACTCCCCCCGCCCACCTCGAGATCGTGCTCCGCCACTGCAGGCTCCTCACAATCCTTTCGGGGTATCTTGACCGCCACCTTGACACCATCTAGCTCGGCCGAGTAGATCTCGCACATCGCCCCCATGGTCATGTACGTGACCTTAGACAGCTCCGACCACTGCAAGACTCTGTAGCCTGGGTTTTCTCGTTGCCGCCCAGAACCTGAAAATCAGTTTTTTTCGAGTGTTTTATGACGTCACTACCATTCCCGAAACAACCTTGTCCGTTATCGCGCGAATTGAAACAACTACTGTGGTTACCGTAGGTGAAAATACGGAAGATAACAACCCCCTGGACCGATTTTCCAAAGCTGGGTTACTCGGCAAGTAAAGCGGTGACAGTGCCGAAAATTGCGGCGCTGGAACCGTCTCGTCGAGAGCTTTCCAAAAAGGTATCATTTGATGTCGGCATTCTCTTCGTCATGGACAAACCGACATTTGGAAATCGGTTCAGCGGTATCTTACAACCTACGGTATATCTCGAACGGGTTTATGTAGTCAGCTGTGTTTGTGTGTAGATTTTCGACTAAAAAAAGACCATTCAACACAACACGTGAATATCCCAATGGCCCCTGTAGTCCCGAACAAGTGCGACAAGTGTCAGCATGCTACAGCCACATGTCGGGTCTTGTCCATACGTGCTGTCATCTCCCGTGATGCGAGACGGGAGGAAATCTCCGTCATATGTCGATGGTCATCGTCATCGTGTTACATGTATGGTGCTTGCTTTTGCGTCTCTTACACGTACTCTTGGAGAAGCGTGCATTCTCATCTCGTCCCATCCCATCCCATCATGTCCCGGACCATACTCTTGATACCTCTCTGGGAATTCTGGACTCATCAGATTGTGCAACAAGGGGAAAGGCCCATTCCCAGCCACTGACAGTAGTACCGGCAGGGCAAACCGCTCATCGCTCATCGCCTAAACATTCTGAGTACGGGCGTAAATCTCTTGATCGAACTAGTGCCACCTCAATCAAGTGGCTGTGACTAATGGTTGATCCTCATCAGGCCTCATAAAACAACTTGTTTAGTTTCTCAGTGCACCTTCCTGTTGCTTCCCATGTTTTGTCGCCATAAGGAACGAGCCATCCTTTTCTCTCATCGACCGTGGAGTAAAACCCCGTGACCGCAAGAACAAATCGTGACGCCCTTGCCTTTTGTTTTGCCTCATGGTCATGCCGTCACTCGAATCATGGATGTTTACCACTCGCTACGCTCGTTTTGCCATTCAACAGGTTTCTCTCGCGGCCGCTGCTGTCGCTGTTTGCGCGTGTACAGCCTTGCTCTCGGACGCTAGTTTGGTACCTGTGGCTTCCTGCACCCACTTTTACCCCCTGCCGTGTGAACGTGTGACGACCACGGGATGCCTTCCAAAAGCCTTCATGAGAGCGGCAACTAAATATTTATTTGCTGCCGCAGTGCGCCGACGATCTATGAGGTACTGCGTGAAGTAACTTCGCCATGAGTCCTTTCCGCTCTCGATCTCGAGTCATGACGGGGCGAAGCTAAAGCTGGCACAGACCGCTTTGTCGTTAGGGGGACGCCAAATTTGGCCTCAAAGCATAGAAATCTCGTCACACGCGGTGTGCGATACTCAGGGTAGAGTAACCACCAACAACAACTCTACGCCGAGGTTACTCCGAAGAAATCACTGCAATATCATCGACACAAACGAGGCAGCTCCACTTTTAGAAGGGTCGTCAACAGTTTATTGTACGGAACTCAAACTGCATCGGCCCTACGCGATATCGATTTAATCTATTTCGTAGAGTATGATTGGGCATATGCATACGATTGGACGGCAGTCGAGAGCTCGGTCGGTCGAATGCACTTATTTTTTTAGGTGTGGCATCAGACCCGCCGGCCTCCAGACCTGAAGAGGCCAAACACTATCACTGATGTAAGGTGGACGCCCAAGAGGGAATTGTGACAGAAGCGAACGTATACATGGTTTCGTCGAGCCCAAACCGACGTGGTTATGTATATGTATGTATCCAACATCGGAACAATGATATGCGTATGTAGTACGACAGCACCACCTTGTAGCAGCACGGAAAAGTATATAACGAAGACTCCCTTTTCATGTGGACAGGAACACTGGAGAGGGCGGTGTTCGTGTGCGTATGTATTTAGTCCAATTTCTTCTGGACGTCCAGGCTGTAGGCATAATGTCTGGAAGCTGGAAGCATCCGCCACAGGGCCACACAGGAGTTTCCCGTTTTCTCCAACTTCCTTCTGCGCCGTGCTTGTTGCCTTGTACGCAATTTTACAGTGTTTTTTTATCACAATAACAGCTGTTGAGCCTTTCCTTTCCTTTTTCCTTCATGGACCGTTATCTCGCATGAAGGAAATAACGACCTCTGCGTTGCTGTTGGCACATTGCGAGAAAAAATGCCAGCTTGTAGTGGATGCGCTGAGATTCGAACCAACGTCCCAAAAGTCAGCGGGTTTGCGAGGCTACAAGCAGTTACCAACTGAAGGCCCAGCCATTGCGGCAGTACAGACGAAAAACCGCCAGGACATGAGCACGTTGTCCCTATGATCAAAATGACGCTCCTCGTCTAAATTTTATGGTGTAAACAAGGCGGTCTGAAGGTGTGTAATGGTCTCAACAACGTGGCGACACAAGTCCTGTGGGTTTGTTAGTCACAGCACATTTGCCATCTTGCTGGTGTGAAGTGTAAGTGTAGTGTTGTATGGTTGTGTCAATGGACGTCGCGGCTGCCACGTGCCGCTTGAGTGACTGCTGTGTACAGCGGTAGCATGCGGGTACACTCGAAGGACGGCAGCTGTGACTCTTGCCTACACGCGGCCTCGACGCCACAAACACACACGACGCTACAGAAGTAATAGATAATGAAGACGAACATACATTATACACACGCATCCCCTCACCCGTCACGCACCCACCCACCCGCCTGCTGAGTACGATGTATTTACACTCATTGACAAAACTTTGTTCGAGAAAATCAACAACCCACCTAACCGGTTGGTTGATGCCTCTCCCACGGAGTATCTACAGCAGTAGTGGCAAAGCAGACAAACGTGCTGCTGCTGCTAATACTACTACTCTTCGTACATGCATGTGAAAGCCGCTCAGGAAATCAAGCAACCCACAGCTCTATTTGCATGTCGACTAAAATACAGCACACCAATGTGCAGCAGCGTACGAAGAGAGGGCGAGCGCTTCGAGTTTTTCTTCGCACGCGGCGGGGTGCTCGAGCTCACCAAAGGGCGTGAACCTGATGGATCATGGGGGTACCTACTGCTGTGTCTGACAAGCACACGCCCACGGACACGTGATTGTCTGGAGGAGCCTACCCCTTCTTAGTGACGGATATGAGGGAAGAAAACCGTCAGGCAGACTGAATACTAAACCCGGTATGAGATCCAATTCTGAAACCAGTACGATACGCTTGGTCGCATCGAATCGGTCAGAACCGCCACCACTTGTTCGTAGGACAGCACACCAGAGAGGAGACGGGGTTTTCCAGACTGTGGCGGGGGGCTGGGTTTTGCGATAGGCAACCAAAACGCAGCGGGAAGTCAAACGTTTCCGTGGGTTTTGCCGCAAGGGGACGTCGCAAGGCAGGGGAGCATACCGACACCTTGCAAGGCGACGTCATGGCACGCGAGAGAGCGGACAAGCCCTACGGCTGCCATATGTAGCGTGTGCCAACAAGGGAGTAGTTCAAAAAATCAATCTACTATATATCGTGTCCGGTATATAAAGCCACGAAACGACGCATCCAAACATTCGTGTTGGATGAACAACAGCCGGACACATCATATACTTTGAAACCTACTCTGTCTGATGTTGGCTGTATCTCCTCCCTCCGCAGGACAGGCCCCCTATGAGCCTTCCCCTCGAAGCACCCGCACCGCTGTGCCTCTAGCTCACCTGGACTACTAGCCCCTTGGCCTGGCGTGCGGGAAACTCCGCCACCTCCTCGGTAAGGGCTGTTGCTTCGCGCCCCCGACCGCTGCGCGCTGTTGCTGCTGTTCGTTCTCCTCTCCCTAACGCTAGTGCTGTCGCCACCTCCCTCCGTGCCGCTCCCTCTCAGCGCCGCCGCCCCGTTACTCTCCCCACCTGCCACCGCATCCTGCGTCTCGTTCGGTGCCGGTGGCCTTGTTGACGATGTTGGCGACCTCCCACCTGGGCCTTCCCCTCCTCCCTGCTGAGGGTGATGATGATGGTGCTGATACCTGCCCACGCTAGAGACGGCGGAAGAACTGCTATCCTGAACACTGCCGTGGCTGCCAAACGCCGCCAGCCCACGGATGGGCTCTGCCGCCGCCCCGGGACCCTCGAGCCCACCCCGCATCCCGACGATCGGGGAGCTTCTGTTTGGCGTTGCTGCTGCCCCTTGCGCCGCCAGCGCCGGCGCTAACGAGCCTCCTCCCAGAAACTCGATGTCCACATCATTTCCTTGAACTTCATCGTCAAACTGGCGTTCTATCATTGCCATCACCGTTGGCTCCGATGCGATGGCCTGCACACAGGCCCTTCGGTAACGTGTCGTTCGTGTCGCACGCTTCCTTGCCCCTCTCTCTCTGTCGTTCCCTCTCTTTCCTTCCGCGATACTACGTTGATGACTCTGCTCTCTAGGTAAAATCGGCGCCGTTTTCGCGAAAAGAAGGGTGAGATTTTTTTTTTCTTTGAAATGGGGTACAAATGAAAGAGGCATTTCGGTCTCGGCCGCCGCCGGCTCTCTTTGCCTAAAAAAGCCAAAAGAGCGGTAGACCCCCTTGTTTTCTCTGCTCCTGAGAGCGCGAAAGAGATTGGCACCTCAGCTCAGCATGGGTAAATATCCTTCGCGATCTTCCTCGAGCCGTCTCCACTTCTTCAGTGTCCGTTGTTCATGAAAGGAAAATCGGTACAATACACACATCTACGTAGTATATATGTGTTTCTTTGGGACGGCACCTAGACTAGTCATTATGACACGCGACGCCCTTACTACGCATCCAAAGCATACGTGGTCCCGTTGTAGAATGCACAGTGCCGGTAGTGCATGTCAGCGAGAGGGATAGAGAACATATTCAAGACTGCATACGACCAGTCGTGTGATGTGCAGAAAGATAATAATTCTCATTTTAGTACACTTGCTGCATGTTGTACTTGAAAAAAACAGGTCTCGGCAACTCTCCTGCGAGTTGTGTGCTGCCGAGCTCCAGCCATTCATTGCTCTGTAGCAATGACTGGCTGTAGACGACCTCGAAAACATCATTGATACCGAAGTTCCACGTGTAGCGCAGCTCTTATTGCCTCCACTACCGTGCAGCGAAAGGATATCCCGATAAAAAATAACATAGGTTTCGGGATGATGATCGCACTCGTTTCCGCCTCCCATCGCTCCCAGAAACACATAACTTTGCGTTTCCACTCTTCAAACATCCATGCTCGTATTGTTTTATCCCACTACGCATATCTAGGATTGAACCCGCTCTTCGACTCTCTACAAAACGAGCCTCCCCGCCTGTGCCCTTACTTTATGTGCGGGCACTACAACAGACTCGGCGACAACACATGAACGTCTTGACGGCAACCAAAGCAACAAAATACCTGAAACAGAGACGACCACAGACAGACTGATGTCACCTCATCATGTCTGGCAAAGAAGAACAGCACAACAACAAAACAAAACAAGCAGCGCATGAAGACCTCCGCACAACAAAAAGTGATCAGCTAACCAAACCTCCATCATGTTATCATCGGAGCCCCCACCAACCACCGCAAAGATTGACCTGTTAGCTACTGGATGTCAACGTCCTCTAGCGACCAAAAAGCACCCTTTGAAGCAGGGCCGCGCGCCCCGTAATAGGCCAGGCTAGAGGCAACGCGGGGTGACTAAAAATCGTAGGGAAATCGACTTGCGGTTGGATATGCTTCACGACGTCCTGTTGCCGACGATGGCGCCCTTGACCGTGCTGTGAATCTTTTCTTTCACCAACATCATCAGCGCCGCCGACAGTACCCCTCGCCCGATCTCTGGGGTGATGCCCTTGTGGGTACGGGGGGTGCAGCAGCGGCAGGGGGCGCAGAGGAGAGGGCGCGCTCAAGGGGCGATGTTTTAGGATTTAGACGTGCAGACGGAACATACACGAGAACGATTCCTTGTTGAAGGCGCGGGGATAGGTAACTCCCCGCGGAAGGATACATCAGGGGACAGGATCTTAGTGGCCCCTGCTCTAGCAGACGAGCTTGCCCCACCGAGTTCGGTTCTTATCCAACCCAAGGCAATCGCTACTGCTGCTGCTGTTCCACACAAGCAACAACAAGTGAGCCCTTCTTCACGGGTCTCCCAGCTTGCACCACACGTGCATACCTTTTACAGCCGGAGGGTATTTGAGGTATTTTGTACGATGGCCACGGTGAACCACCGTGGGGCCTCGCATCTCTGCAAAGCCGCCACGGCGCACTTGTTTTGCTGTTTCATGTTCTATGCACGGACAAGCCGAGGAGAAAGCGCACCTGCTTTTCAAGAGAGTGTTACATTGCTGCCGTTGTTGTTTTGGGGCATTATCCAAGCTTATGGTATGGCATCATTGACAAGGGAGCATTGTCTTTTCTACAATCAGGAGAGAAGGGGCAGCGTAGAAATATCAACAGCAATGTCGTGTTACACACCTGGAACAGCGCCGAAAACCCGTCGTCCTTCAAGAGGGTGACGAGACTCGACAGGATGGATGTCGAAGGGGATTTGGTGCCGTTGCCGCTCCCCTCCCCCGTTTTCTTGCTCATGATGATGACCTTGGCTCGGATGTACGGGAAGACGATGACCGTTGCCACGGCGCGCGAGATGGCCCCGATGACGAATGCCTACTGGCGAAATTCGGCGACACGAGAGCGCCAAAGGGAGGCAGGGCGGGAGATGCCGAACGACACACAGACACACAGACACAGACACACACAGACACAGAGTGAGAGAGAGAGAGAGAGAGAGAGAGAGAGAGAAAGATTGGGAAAGAGAGAGAGAAGGTGATGCGAGAGAGGAGAAGGAGGACAGACATAGAGAGATAGTAAAGACCGACCGACAGAGACAGAGATAGAGAAGGGCAGAGGTATTGCAGGGATTCGTTGGCTCTTCCTCGACGACAGAGGGACAGCCACGATCTTTGTTTCACGTCCCCATATCAACTGCAACATCATCCACGTTAGGGCGGCGGCACACCTGGACGGCGGTGAGCTCCTTCGGTTGGGCAGAGCCGCGCCCGTCACCCCGGTAGGCGAGCGTGATTGCCTTGAGGCGATTGAAAACAGCGTACTGGATCGCTGGCTTTAAGCAGAGCACGGCGTACGCCTTCGTTTCGCGAGGGGGGGGGAGCAGCAAGTGGATGCAAGCGGGGAGAGGGTGAGTGGGGGAAGGAGGCCTGTGAGAATGAGTTTGCACAGCACGAAAAACAAAGGAAAAGGTGCATCGAACAGCTCCCGTACTACGATCCGAATCTATGGGTTACAACAATCGTGGGTACGATAAAAGAGGGGGCTCCGATGTAAGAGGGTCGAGATCAGCTGTCAAGGACTCGACCCACCACAGTACAGTTGGGTACCCTATTGTTCCGGCATAAGAAGGGGGGTTCCGATATGAGAGGGTCGAGGGCCTTTGTCATACCACCCTCTTATGTCGGAGTCACGACTGTACTTTGATAACAAGAGAGACGATGGGATAACACCGGTAAGCTACATTAATTGTACCAGAACATGCCTGCGGCGTGCAAGGAAGCGGACAATATTGCGGTAGGTCGGTCGGGGGAATCCTTATCCTTTCACCTATAGGAAGCACTACCGATGGATGCGGTATTGTAGCACCGATGCTGTCTACTAAATACTCCACGACATAGATACCTGAATCCCTGTGTAGAAGCCTGCCGGTCCGCTCTCGGAGAGGATACCCTGAATCACCGCAAACGCGTTTGTTTTCTCTTTCGACGTCATAATCTTCGTCAGAACAACCTTCATATTTTGCGGAGAAAGTATATCAGTCCATCGGATACACAGGGTTCGCACAGCAGCAGTTCTACCTCGAGGGGGAAACAAATGTAGGTGTTGCCCATGGTGACCATTGCCGTCATGATCTCCGTCGGGAAGGGCTCACAGAAAAATGAAACTCACGACCCACAACGGAACGCGAGCAAGTTGGGTGGGAGCATAACTGCGCGTTCGGCAACGTACGGCTAGCGACAAGCCTGTGCTACACGAATGCGAGCGACGGGGGTGAACGGTGTGGCAAACGGGACTCACACACGCACACCCCAAGATTATTCTCAAAACAACGTCACGCACACACGTACAGTACACGGCAAAGTCAATGGCCGCGATCATCGCGACATATTCTCAATTTGAACGAAGACCATTGTCGAGGGCAAGCGCGCGAGCGCGCTCTATCACCTCGATAGGTATCGTAAAAGGAAGGTGAAACGCCTCTGCCAGGTAGCCCAACCCGAGATCTGTCGCCGTGCTGAGCTCTCCCCGACTTCCCCCCCCCCGCAGCGCCAGCGCCTTCAACCAGCCGTAGCCGTAAAAGTACGCCGCCTTTTCCACCCCGCTCTGCGTCGACGCGTACCACACCCCTGAGACGAACGAACCAAAAAATGGCATGGGGTTGCTTGAAGGCGTCGTCGGAAACTACTGGCATAGTCCCTTGTGGTGCTCTATAATAGCGGTTCGCTTGTGCAGTGAATACAGGGGATAAGACAGAGACGCGTTGCTCCCGTGAGGTTGTTCTTGTGAGGTAATACCCCGCCCAAGATTCTAGATTCGTCAAGAGCACGAAACTGTTGGATATTGTTGCTACCGTGGACTTGAAAATGAAACAAAAAAGCGTTTCTTTGTATTCAAACGCTTGGAATCAATATTCTTTCTTCGCGTACAGGTTCCCCCGGCTTTGATGAAATCGAGGGGGCAGAGTCTACGGACCATGCAGGGGTTCCTAGTACAAGTACGATCGTTGCCCGATTTAACAAGGGGTGCGTGTCCAACTGCTGTCGAACAAATGTACGGCAAGCAGAGTTGACCCCCCCGCTTCGAACGGCTGTAAGGCAGGCAGAGCTGAGCCTCTCCCCCCCCCCCGTATCTCGTCCTCAAACACACAAAAACAGCCACACCTCTGTAGAGCCCGGCGATGCCCTCCCTCGAGTAAATATCTTTCGCCACGGAAGCGACGGACGGAGGACAGTCCAGCTGCCGCTCCTCTTGCTTGCTTCGCCTTGTCAACAACAACCCCTCTTCCTCCTCCTCCTCTCCGCCCGCCCGTCTGCTTTCCCCTCCCGGGGACGTTGTTTGTCTTTCCCCGCCCCCGCCCTCCTCGGCCTCCTGCGTCTGCGACGGCGAAGGTCGTCCAGTGCTCTGCTTCGTGTGTGCCTGGAGGTTGGTCTTGATTACCTCCAACGGGTACAGCGCCCCCGCGGAGAACATGCCTCCCGCCGCCTGCAACAACGGGCGAATCGAGATCAAAGAGTGCGGAAAAATAACGAGGTCTATTGCTGAGGGCTGCTCCCGCCACGCCCAGGTTATCACTGCATGGTGTGGATACCCCCACCTCGCAGATGGAGCTAGTGTTGTTGCTGCTTCAGTGTTGGTGTATGCCGGCTGCGGCTATTGGACGGGCAGATGAATGGCAAAAACAGCTGTAGTCGCGTTGCTCTGTCTTCGCGGTCGCACTTGGGGTCATGCGAGGTCCTCTTTTAGCGCAAGCACCAACATGACGAGATGAAACGAGTGACATTTCGTGAGCTGCGTTAACAACGTCTCGTGTCAACTCAGTAGTCATGACCAGTCAAAAACACAATAGACAGCAGCACCGACGTTGCAGTGAGGCTTCAAGCTGCGGACGGCAGTAACGAAATGGCGGTGGCTATCAGACCCGAACACGGAGTGGTGATCAACGGCACTGTGTACACTTGAACGACAAAAAACTGTCGCAGATTCCCTCTCCTCCCTCCTCCATCATCATTGCTCTGATATCAAGTGTTGGGTATAGAGGTTCTTCTGTATCCATGGTGCCGGTTTGGCCCCAAACGAGCGAGCAAGATCTTGGGGTTAGACTCATTTGCCGAACACGTACCAAAGCAAGCAGCTTTACCGCGGGACGAAATCCCGTCTACGATGCATGACTCATCTTACCGCCGCGGTAGCCTCGGCAGCTTGCTCCATGACTCCCTTCCTCGAGCCGGATGCCGGCACTGCTGTGTTTTCCTCCCTTTACCCGCCCGCGGCGCGTGCAGATCCGCGGGGGGTCCGTCGCGCCCCTTGCGTCGGTTCGGAAAAGAGCAAGAACAACAGAAACCATAAAAAACATGGTCGCAGAGTAACACACACACGTAGAGCGTGTTTTGTAAAAGAGGAGCGGCGAAGCATGCAGAGGACAACAAGCTTGTATGTACAGACACGTCTGCAGTGCCCAGTTTTACGGAGATGCTCACGACGTTCTTGTGTGTCGTCCTACTTGTTGTCAAGTCAGATCCAACCCCCGGTGCCAGCTGCCGGCGCCAAAACATACACATGTCACAGAATTGACACAACATAAATACACGCGATCAGCACGCGCGGGTGAAATCTTACCATACATTGCACGCAGACACAGACGGCCGTCTAGTGTAATTTGAGCAAGGCTGTGTCTCGAGTTTCTTTTCACAGACAGACCAATCAACGTGCACGGCCGCAGTACAACGAGGGGGGCGCGCCGGAGGTTGTAGCCAAGATTTCAAATTCGAGTTTTGCGGGGTTCTTCTTGTATAGTCTATCCTCACCTACTGCTTTGTTGCAACACCAGGGGCGCGGAGCCCGTTCGGGTACCACAAACACCGCCGCGAGAGAGGAGGAACGTGTGAAGGCGCCGGGTGGTGCAACAGGGTGCAATACGCTGAGCTCGCACGAGGAGGTAGTGCTACAGGTTGCTCACCCGGGTTGCACGCGGTGGAAAAAGCAAAAAAAAAGGCCCCACGGGGCTCCGTACATGGTAGCTCAGCAGACACGGTACCCGGGAAGGGGCCAGCACAAAAAAACTCGCCGCGCCATGCGCGCATGCCACGAGAGCATTACCTTTGGGGCCAGAGTTCTCAGCACACACAGCCCGGACCGCGACAAAGCCTACGGAGTACAGGAAGGAGATCACGTTGAACCTCGGTGAGTGGTTGGTATGTCCTCGTTATTCTCTTGGAGCGCGTAAGGTGGAGTGCTTTCGTCAAGAGTTTTTTCCGGCACCCTCCGTAAATGACAGCAGCGCCGTCGCACGAGAAGGTCATCTTCAGACGCTAGGTCGGCCCCGAGGAACGAACGAAATCGACTGGCGATTTCGTTCCCCAGTAGGAATGTGACAAAAGAAGCCTCCAGGGGTTGCCCTAATTTTGGATCGCCACTACCTGTGCCGTAGTCGCGACGAATTGAACACCATGTTCGTGCGGTGTATCTTGCGGATTCTCCACCCCCTGCGTCGGGTCTCGTGTGTTTGTAGTGAGGGGTAAGGCGGTTGTCACGATGACACCAGCGGAGCTCACTCGCACTATGTAAAACTGAGCCTTGGGCCATGTCTAGCAATAGTTCACCACTATCAGCATCGCATAAACCATGGGCCGTCCCTGCTGTATTTCCATTTGGCAGGAATGTTCTCGCCGAGAGCGGCGGCGACCTGCAGTGCC